>JADAQX010000440.1:0-41484 GCA_015476325.1 Cardiosporidium cionae
TTCAGGTCTACATAATAACACCGTATAATACTCCATGATTTCTTCCACGATATATAGGCTTTTATCAGCACGAATCGTTGCGGAAATTATATCAAATCCTTCTGCTATCCTCAATTTTTATGTAATGGAGCATTGCTTCCTGTATTTAAAATTGCAGTTCAGAATCTCTACCTTTGTCGAATTGACTAGTAGCATTGTAAAATTGTCTAAAGAGCCAAACCAATGTAATCTTTCAACTCTTTTTCGCATTTTCTTTGTCTTTTCCTCTCTTCTGGTCTAAATTGGTAATTAATGCAATCCTCCTCCTTTTGGGCTACAACTAGTATTCTTTATGTTTTCTCGAAATTATATCCCGTTTGAAGAAAGCATATGCTTTGGCACTATTCGGTTCTTATTATGCATTCCGGTTGCTTTGCTCCTACTGTTAATCTTTTCATCCTTTTGGCATTATATTTTTAAAGAGAAATATTCTGGTATTTAGATAATTTGGCATATTTTCAAATGAACCGTATCAATTTAAGCATGTATAACAAAGTAAAGATACACTGATAGTATTATGGAACAAATTTCCTGCTATGCAACTTTCAATCCATGGGTAAAAAATCAGTATTGTCTCCTGTTATAAAATAAGTTTGGATTCTAAATGGTGCTCTAACCACCGTTTAGGGCTGACGGTTTCTGGAACCACCTTTAGATGTGGAATTAAAACTGCTGAATCTCTCCAATATTTTGGGTGGCTTATTTCGTAACATTGATAATGGTTGGGATAATTTCATTAATTTTTACTATTTTATCAGTACAGGTTTGCTTGTTTGCTAAATTATTGCTACACTGAGAAGTTGGATGTTGGCAGTGCAAATATCGTGCTACTCTTGCAATCGATTTTATTGACTAAAAATATAGTGATTATAAGCATTAGCAGTTGCTGACTACTTCTTTACTCTAAGTTTTATGCGGGGTTACGATTGTTACGGTACAGGAGATCATGAGCCAATTCCTCACGGAAAGTGCAAGGCGTGGCAGCCTGCGATGGCAAGGTAATTCATGCATTACCGAAGCCAAATGAGTCCTTTGGAAACAATTCTTTCATACATATACCTACTTTGAAGCTAGGTTTACAGAGCAATCAGACATTAAATAGTTATACACATGCTGTGCATACGGCCAGCTATTTACTCACCGTGTCCTCACTTTTTCTAACACTGATGTACCGTAGTTCCCCTCCATACACAACGTAAAATTTTTCACTAAACATAAGTAAAATAGTCAACCCATTACAAAATTCTCTTCATTATAAAGGATATTTGTCTTCTCGATTGAGGGAAATGGTTTAATGATTCATGTATTTCATTCTACTTGTAACAACTTCAAATGCCTTGGTAATGAAAGAATAAAAAAAATAAAATGATTCCTGTTTTGTTAGGCTACGGTTTGAAGAGAATGAAGAAGAAGGACGAATGGTGCTAGAGCAATTACAGGTTGGGATGCGGCAGGTGCCTGATAAGCGATGTTTCTTTCACTACTCAACCGAATGTTGGTACAAACTGGTCAATGTTGCTATGGGTGTCACCCAGAAAAAGTAAATCAATTTATTCATTTGAATCTAGCGTTGCGTCTAGCTACATTGCTGCCAGAGCGTTGCTGAGAAGTTGCAATGTATTGCACTAATGAAATACAGTAGAAGGTGTTCGACTTCCGATAGAACTAACATCCGCGTTCACGATGGGAAGCGCTCAAAACAAATAGTTAAGATCGCGGATTGTGTTAAAACTTCCTAGAAGCGATACTTGAATCATCATTATTTCATTCTCTCTGCAATCTGTTTGTGAAAATGGGCTAATGTCAGGTTCAACCTAGGATATCCAAAACGTGAGTGATAAATTCTTCTATGCAATTAATAGAATGATAAAAGCGGTGATATATGGTTAAAAAAACAAAAACTTGAACGATTCTGCTACCATTTCATATTAATCTGCTATCTCAATTGTAGTCTTTCCCCATAACGGTGTTGCTAATCGCATCTACAGACTCGCAGGCATTTGTTTTAGCCACAGTCTCGATGTATTCGCACTTTGGATCTCCCGAAACAGATTCGCTAAGAATTTTTCTTTCAATTTCTCTTTGCCTTGCATACTGCAGAATTTTATACATCTTTAATTGGCTAACTCAGAATCGGCTATGTAGCGTTTAGCCATGTTAATTCAATCCTTTAGGTAGAATCAGATATGAAATGATAGAATCACTTTCTCATTTCTGCAATAACATAGTTACACTCTTCTTTTAGAAAAATCTTATGAAGTAGACTACAATACAGTGCATAATTTTTGGCGAATTGTGAGCCACTTTGGATCAGTTCTGCTTAATAAGAAGCAGATTTGACGGGGATATTTTATTAACACTATATATTGCAATGTAGTTTTCAGTAGTTGGTAATCTACTAAAACTGATAACATGGAAGGTGCATTGGAAAGTTGAAAAAACTGCAGCTGGTACATTTGAATGGAATACAATTTAAGGAATTTTAAAAACTGTGGAACAAAACTTCGTTAAAAGGGGTTGATGCATTTGAATCAGAAGTATGACAGTGACATAATAGAATTGACATGCGCTTAAATTTACTCGCTCCTTCCTAAACCAATATAAAATGCAATACAGGGATGTTTAAATACCACTATCTAGTGGTGTTTACCATTTGGGTAGATATTGTTACATTGATATAAGGGGGTAATGTTTAGTAAGAAGAGAGGAAGAGGAAATGAAAAGCAATTTCAAAAAATAAAACAATATATCTCGCTGCTCCTTTCGTAAATGCATCATAAAGAGTTACAACGCTGATGGGATAATTGTACTTATGACAAACACGTCTCGAGCTCAGAAATGCAATTACCGAGACTATAGCAAGTGTGAATAGGAAATGCGTAAGGTCTTGAATGAGTAGTTGCAACGATTCTGAAAGTGTTATTTTGATGGGCAGATGCTACGTAAATTACCACTCATGATCTCTGTTCCTGCTAAACAAACTCTGTCACGAGATTAAAGTATTTAAGCTTAAGAACCTGAGTGGAGAAGAGAGCATGTATGATGTGGGGCGCGAATGAAATGAGTTCTCTTTTGCTTTCGATTCATGCTGCAATGTAATTGTCTTAGTGCATCAGTCTGGAATCTGTTAGCCCCAAGAATAAAATTTTCGGCACTCAACCTGTGCTACGATCATTTTAGCATGCATGCTTTGTGCAAAGCAGCGCACTCAAGTAATTTCATTTGTTCTCTTCGTTTAAATTATCTTGCCTAGAGTTCGTTCTAATATCGCCTGCTTGCGTGATCAAATTTTTCTTTCCCTTTGTATCATACAAAATACCATATGAACCCGCATCAGCTCCACTGTCTTAAACCTTGCAACTATTACTGAATTCAAGGATAATATACTATAACAACGGTGCGATGCGAATCATACCATGAAGTATTTCGTACTATGCTAATCTATATGTTTGCACTGATTTCACATTAAATAAAAAATTCCTTTTACATCGACAACCTGAAATAGCTATTAAAACAGTGGAGTTACTAAAAGAAACTCCATATTTTAGTTGGAATTGCTAGTATATGCTATTTTGAGGCTTCCTCTATTTTCGTTGCGGTTTATTTGTTTTCTTTTGTTTCCAAGGGGCAGCAACAAGCTCTTTCGTTTTTTGTTGTTTCTGTTCCATCATGGAACCAGCTGCTGCTGATATGTAAACAAGAGATTCGTGACTAGTAAATGAAAATTTGCAATGATATAGCAGCTCGCACACACCTAACAACTCAGCAGAAGCTCAAAAATATCACTGCACGCTTGAAAAAATGAGTTAATTCAATTTTTTTGTAATTAAATTAGTTTAGTGGATGGTTCCCCGCACAAGGGAAAATATTTTCAAAGGTAAACATGATTAACTTGTAAGATCCGTGCAAAAGATGTATTCGCGGATGCCAGGCTTTTGGCAGTATGGCTCCATCCATTCATGTAGTTTCTTTTGCAAACAGCGATTATATCTTAATTGTTCAGCGTAAAGCTTCACGGAAGAGCAAGTAAACGGTAAAGTTTATGACTTCGGATGGTAGAAGAATGTCGTATGTAAAACTAAACACGCTCTGCTGCTATTGCAAGCTTTTTCACATTGAAATTATTCACATAAAGTAAATTTAACAATAACTGAATTTCGCCTAATTCGCAAGCTTACTGTTAAAGCTCTCTGCCAAACTCTAATTTTCTTTGCTTTGAAATTACAAAGATTCTCTTCACGACTCTTAAGTTGAAGATTTTAATAGAAAAGATTGCCAGTTGAGTCACAGATTAGTGCTGTCAAATCAATTGGGGATGATTCTGATTTTGGCTGCTGAATCTGAAGTAAACGAGAAGGTACTATCGCCGTTACGAATACTGTCTCTTCACTCACATGTGATTCGGGGAAATGTCGGCGATAGAGAAGCTGCTTTCCCGTTGCAGCGTTTTGGGCATCATGTTGACAATATTGATTTTGTTTCGCTTGCCTGTATGTATATCCGTGAAGGATTTTTGCGCTCAGGGGAAGACTTGAATATCCTTTTAGAAGGTATTTTAAAAGCATCTTTCAAACCAACAGGCCGGTCTCAAAGTTGCGGTTCACAATTATGAACTCTTAAAGTAGCGATACGTTGTAATGAGATACTTATGTACTGTCAAAAAAGCACCATTAGACTTGATGCGCATACAATTAGCGTTGCCTTGATATAAATTATTTCCAAAGTTTGCTTATGATAATTTGATGACAGAAGATAACCCGCGTGCGTGTGCTCATTAGGTGGAGTCCATCCTGGTGCCAAGGTTGACGGAATCCTTTGGTATGCCAAACGAAGGCGTAACTACGAGAATTGCTGCTGCCAATATAGGTTTGGATTATACTCATGTTTTGACGGGATATATTGGAGATCCTTCATTCCTAGCCAATGTTATCGAAATTGTAGCGGGTCTCAAGAATCCTGTATCCGCACATGGAAATAGAAAAGCACAAATTCCTTTATGGTTATATGACCTTGTACTTGGCGGCAATGATAAGCTTTATGTTTCTGAAGAATTATTGGCAATTTATAAGGAAGCAGCATTACCATATGCCTATATAATAACACCGAATGAATTTGAAGCTCAATGGTTTTCAGGAATTAATACAGAATTTTCAAGATGCCCGGGCATGCATCAACAAATTACATGATGTTGGACCGCAGGTAGTAATTATAACTTCGACTTCTTTTGTCGATGACCCTGGTTATCTTTATCTCATCGCATTACAAAGGGCCGGTTGTCATAATGGATCAATTTCTAATTCCAAATTCTGCTGTTTCCATCCGCTTCAAGGACCGAAAAATATTTTTAGGAGGCACCGGTGACTTTATGTCAGCGTTACTCCTGCATTCTTGCAAACATTCAGCTTAGCTAAGGCATGTGAAGTCGCTTTATCTACCGTGCAGGTCAGTACTGATTGGCCGTATGCTAACTTAGTCATTTTGTTGAATAATGCGGCTGTTTATGAACTATTGCATCTAGTGTTTGTGTTCCAAATATGTAGATTGCCTTTCTGTAAAAGATTTGTAGATTTACTGCAATTACTTTCGTTTTTTGTCTTGATAAGACGTATTAAGTATTGACTATTTTCAATGCATTATCTCATTTTCCCCAACAGGCAATTATGGAACATACACTAGCAGCGAAGGAACCGATGGAAACAATAGATGTTATTGGGGGCCAAAATTATATCGAAAACCCTCCACTTCCATTACTGCTAAAGACTTTGTTTAATGCTTGTCGTAGATTAAGTAATTTACTTTAAAATATTGTTTTATCCCTTTAATATGATAGTTTTTTATGGTAATCATTTCTGCATTTAATTTATTGTTTTCGTACTTTTTTTTGCATTGCCGTTTTATTTTGAGCTATTCATTCACCCAATGAAATAAGTGGGTTTATTTTTCTTTTAGAAAGGAAGCATTCGATTTTTTATCTCCGTTGTTTGAGACTTTTTGCTTTGTTGACATGATGCGCTCTTGCTTTTGAATTTTTATTTGCATCAAATGTCTTGTTTTTGATGGAAAGATAAGTAACCATTTTTTTAGGTGCTTAATTATTTAAACCTTCCATCGCAATGTTTCCGTACAGCCACTTAGTGTCTTCTTTAACCCTTTCACATCTGCCCACTGCGAATTTAAGTAGCTTGAGTCGTCATCTTGTTCAAATTGCTAGCATCACATTTAGAAATAACGCACGATAAATTATTGCATTTTAAAGGAACGGTGGTGAGATAGCAGGAAGGAGAACTCCCCCGGGTAAGTGAATTTGCATACACCCGACGAGTATTCAATCCTAGCATGACAAATTACCTTTTCTTCTTGCTGTTTCTTGAAGTAGAATGCTAACAAACCTTGGTGAGTCATTTCATCTATTATTGGCTCTCTCATGGGCGCAGCTGACAAATGAGCAACGCAAGAGATTTTACATGTCGTTAAAAAAGAGTGGGTAATCAACCTTGAATCATTTTTACCATTAGTAGCATGCTGCAATCGAACCAGTATTTTGGTTTTTTCATTATTACCGACGTAGAATGCTAAATTTCTCTCTAGACTCAGGTCTTTTCCTGCCCACCAAAGCTTTGTAAAATTCTTTTCCAATAACTGCAGCAGGTCAAACATTCAAAAATGATTCCTGTAGAGCTTCACCTTAAATAGTGTTATTGTACCTTCTTAAGAACACATGGAATCATGTCCAACACACCGCATAGTCACTGGCCGGATCTTTCCCTGTAATCTCTCCAATGTTGAACTTCGCTATTACATCATTTTGTGAACTTGTCATCACAATGGCATCATGTAACTTTCTGTGTACTGCCTCTATTGTACTGAAATCCAAAGGTTTTAAAAGCTGTAAATGCAAAACAACTTTTTGAATCGCCTAATGCACAATAAATTCTGCAGTGCGGTTTGATTGATTTTACATCAAAGCGATCTGCCTAAATGGAAAGTTTTTTATTTGCTTGAACTCAAAAAACATTTTAAAGCAAGATGCTGTGTGTAGAGAAGCATACGTGCGGATACGAGATAGCAGCCTCTGCCTCTTCTGCTGTACAACTTAGCATGCTTAAGATTTCGGTGCTCAACATAACTCCCACATTTGGCACAGATTGATACGTAGCGACAAGCTCAGCATGGTTGGCAAGTTCTTCCGCAGAATTTGTCCTCTGCGCATACAACGGTAAGCTTTACTATATCGTAATTTTCAAAACTCCACTCGCTAAATTTTTCCCCTTATAATAAGAAAGCTATCACTTCACATATTTTAAAAGAATTTTTTACCAATATTTTGATACTACTAATATTAATGAGATAATGTGAGGGTAAACCCGAGGAGAATTAGGTAACCAAAGGTTAATGAAAAACCCCCAGCCTATGCCATAGTGATCATTCAAGTGTCATGATGCGAGACAGTAAGGCAAAACACGCAAAACAAGATGGCCATAAATCCAATTTCATCATTACCTTGGTCACTAATCTATCACTTTACTACATGTTGCTCTAAAATTACGAATTACTTTTATCCCAATTATGTACTGCACTACGTTTATGCTATCGTAGATCAAATAGGGATGTCAAGTAGATAAGAATAGCATAGTTTTAATGGTCGAATACTAGTGGCACTTACATTTTTCGAGTGTTCTGGAGGTCGACTTTCATCACATTGAGCAAGCATTCGACACACTTTACACAGATGAATGACTCTTCCCCGTAAATTGTATATCTCGACTAGCTCATATATCAGATCTTTTATCTTGATGGATGAATTGGTATCAAATATAAATTCATGTGTCGTTTCTTTATTACGGATATGCAGCTGCACCATCTTCTATCGTATTGAAACAACATTTGCCTTTATTTGTTAGATCTAGTTTGCTCATTGAATAGCTACTATGATAATTACCAGAAACATCTAAACAAAAAAGAAAACCAAGTGTGAATACCACGAAGAGATCCATATACGCAGAGGTAAAAAGATTGGAGCCCCTATACTTGGCAGATGACATATAAAACATTGAAATTTAACGGCCGCTAGAGCGGCTGATTGGTGTTTTGAAATGAATTTAGGCCTCGCGCAAACAACATAGAGCAATTAGCAGCTATGCGAACAGTCATTTCCTTCGGATCAACTTTGCCAATTTTGTTTGAAATGTTTTATAGTAGAAATATTTAATTTCATAAAAAAGTAAGGTAAAAAACATTACGCATTTATCAACACATCTATTGAAGCGGTAAGTCTTTTGCATTTTTAAATATATACAAATTTTATGCAGCAGTGGTGTGTTCATTCAAAATAAATTGCACCATAAAATATAAAAAGCAATGTATCACGTAAATGTGATGCAAATCTCCTACAGGTCAATAAAATCCAAATTTTGCCTTTAGTTCATTTATGCACATGCGTAAATTTTGCTGAAGGGGTTTCAACAATTTATGTTTTATCTCAAACTCATCATCAACGTCACTAGATTCCCAACAAATTAGGCTACGCAGTGCTTCTCTATCTGCTCCCTTCAACAAAATTTCCATGGTATTCACAATACGAGAAAGAGTATTCAAAAAAATAACGAGCACATCCATATCTTTGGAAAAAAAGAAATCTTCACAACAACAGCGCATTTGCTCCTTAATTGCTACAGAAATATGACCATGAAGTGTTTTGTCTATGCATACGGAACGATAATTACGCAAGCAAGTGCCTAGTACTCGCTGAATCAAAGCAGAACAAAGCCAGTAACAATCTATCGATCGATATTCATGCACCAGAACCCTGAGTATGTTCGAAAAGCAAGTAGTACATACGCCAGAAATGGTTAATATGGCTACGGCACCTTCATAACCCATTTTCGTATTGATCAATGGAAATCTGGATAGAGAAAAACGTTGATGGAAATCGCCCGTACAACCCTAGAACAAAATATACGCATGAACTTGTGGGAGTAATTTCCGCAACGCAAGAGTAAATGCACCTACTCCACAATAAAATAATTGCTTTCTTTCAAGTGTAATTATAATTACGAACGCTACTATCCATTAAGCGTATAACGATGCGGGCTCAACAACTAGTGGATTCAGTACTAAAAATCACTTTTTTACAAATGTAATAATGTGGAAGAATAGTATAGAAAATGGGTTAATCCAATCAAACAAAGAATGAAGCCACGTAAGCACCTTTGCAAATGTAATGGTTCCAATAAAAAGGTACATAATACAAAGTAATTACGAAGCGCATCACGCAGAAATTATCTCACTTTTGACTTGCATGGATACACTTACTTTCAGATGACTTACATTCATGTCTGTATTTCTTGACGATAAAAGTGAAAAGCTACCATTTTGAACAGCTGCACGATTAGCAATGCATTCAGAAAAGCTATGGGGCAAATTAGAAACATGCATATCCGCTGTAGCATTCGGTAACTTTTGAGTAACATCAAAATTATCGATCGCAATATCAATAATTTCGGGAATTCGTCGCGATAATGGAGAACAATTCATTTTGGTATTTTTGACAGCATGACCTAAATTGATGCATTTTTCCATATCCAAGGATTTATCACTCTTCGCATGAACGAATTTAGACGAGCTACGAGAGGATACTTTTGAAAGAATGCACGATTCACTTGGAAAATCGTGGTCATGGGCAATCTCTCTATTTCTTTTTTTAGGAACAGTTAACTCCATAGGAGCACTTGCCCAGTAATTTTTCTGCGGTACCAATTGTTTGTTCAACTCATCAATTTCAAGATGATTTTTGTGCACTTTTCCATCATCGTTGACAGCTTTAATAATAGAAGCACTGTGTCCTAGGGTGGCAAAACGTTCTCCCGACATATTGCTCGACAAGAGTCGATTCGCTACATGATTTTTTGTTTCATGGAAATGCTGTAAAAATTGGAAAAACATAACAGAGAAGTATTAAAAATTACAGCATAGAGAGTATGTTTTTATATAAAACCGAGCTCTCTGTTACATTACGGAAAGATCAAAAAAGTAAGCAATCAGTTTTGAAGACTCTACAATTATTTCGAGTGCTATTACGTTAAAGTAATTTTATAATATTCCTAACTCTAAAGTTTTTATTGCCTTTATCTGCAATGTAGTCGCTTTCAGTGGAACCAACTGCACATTCTAAACCAAGTTGTTTGGTACTAGAAGCAGAACAGTGGTGTTGCTGAAGTTTTTTCTGCGTTTGAGTTTTCTCGTGAAACGATGATAAATGCAGTGAACATACTGGTAATGGTTCCTGCGTTCCCTTAAAGTTATACTCTCGAATGCTCATGCCACTCCTATCCAAGGAAGGTTCTTTAACGTATTGCAATTTCGAAAGAAGAGCTGTAATTCCTCTAATATCTTGAATTTTGCAAATTCTGCAGCGCAAAAAGTTTCTAAGCATATGTACTACAGAATAAAACAACAATTCCTTAGTGTAATGCGCGAACGCAATACCTAGTTAAGGACGTGTCCCAGATTCGCTTGAATGCCAAATATATTGTAACACTGTCGCTCGATTTGCCTTCCAGTTGTATTTTCCGCGTTAGTTCATTACATGAACCGGTACCAAGGAACTTTTTGGTAACTATAGAAGCACCTTGACGTCGCTTTAAAAGCTGAGGAAAATCTAGTAATTAGTCAACTTAGAGTGGATATGCACACTTGAAAAGGTTAACTTTTAAATAATTACCACCAGTACAGCAATAAACAGGGAGGAATCGGTAAATATAGCTCTCTGCCCATTCCATTGCATGTATAGAAACAAAGGCTTCACGAAAATCATTGCTACATTTTACATAGAAATCCATACCTTAATTCCGACAGCACCAACTAATAGATCATCTTTAATCAACCGACTGCAGCACTCCCGCGCGAGTTGTAACAAAAAGTTCATAAGCTCTTCATACTTTATAAACCGAATTCCCCAATTAACAGATATGCTAATAATCTTTTTATCGGGAATTATTCGTCTTTTCTCAATTGTACTGCAAAACAACAATAGGCAAAACTTCCATACTTCATTATCTCATAGAGGAATGCAAAACGTAAGGCCTTAAAAATCTTCGTCTGTAGCATGCATTGACAAATTGTGCGTAAAAGTAGCAATCTATCAGTACAGGAGAAAGCAATCCAATGAATGATGAAATTCATTAAGAAGCATTAAGTTGTTACAGGGAGGAATGAAAATAAACTGATAGTTTACAGCAAGCTTAAAATACCTTATTGGTTTTGATATAAATCACTCCCGTTTCTCGAATGCTCACAAACATAGAACAATCCCATTACTGTTTCACTATTTTTTTCTACAATTACCTCTTAGATTCAATGGTCGTTAAAGAATTTGATTTCTCCTGAAAAACAGCAGCAGCTCTTTCACTGGGGAAATAACTCGCAAAATGAGGGAAAGGCCGCGTATCCTTTCCATGACAAAATTGCCATATCATACGTCCTTTCTCTTTACCTGTCCATAAGGAAAGGATAAATATATTTCATAAAAGAAAGACACTGCAATACGCTCATGTTTGTCTTACCCAATAACAGTTGTAATTCAGATTGAGTACTCCTCCTAAGTGTATTTTGGCAAGTGAAAAGTGAAGCACTTTCAAGTTTTTGAGCAGTGCGATGCCCAACACCTGGTAAGTCCTTTAAAAGAACATTTTGCATGAATTGATGGGAATTTTCAGCAAAGAAAATTCCATCGTGAGTAAATCCTTTCCGTGGCTTAGCAAATTTTGATGCTAGCTTTGCCAGCAACAAATTTTCCGCAATTCCAATAGAGACAGTGCAAGCCGTAGCATCAAACACTTTCTTTCTTATTTCTTTTGCAATAGCACGCGCACGAGTGATCTCTTCACCAATTAGTTGAACGTAAGCCTGAAGATTCATGTAAACATAAATTCTTGTAATTGCCAATAGCAAAAATAATGCAGTAGAAACAATTGTTACCTCATCACAAGATAATGGAATCATCCTATGGGTAAACGAAAACAGGATATCAAAAAGCTGGAAGCTAGTTGCGCGTATATCATCAAAATCATACGGGAGTACAATCAGAGAAGGGCACAGTTTTCTAGCATCCAGGAGCCACATCCCATTTGAAATTCCAAAATCTCGAGCAACATAATTGCATGAAGAAATTTCGCTCGAACTGTTTCGGTTAATGCTGGTGGAGTGCGCAACCACAACCTACAATAGTACATAAAACAAAAAGCTACATCCATTTAAACACTGGACAATCCATTCCGTTCATATACAAAAGGTTGAAAAGTTCAAATTAGATGAACGCAAGCACCCTAATCCAGTTAGGAAGCTGAAAAATCCGAAACAAACAAGCAAGAATAAAATAAAAAGCGTCGGAGCATCTTACAGGTGAAGATATTAAATCTGGCCTTTTTTTTAATGCAACCGATGCAAAAAAGGCATCAAAATCAATATGCATTATGATTTGTAAAGGCTGTATTGGTTCCATTAGGCATGATTGATCCTGCAAAATTTTCTGTTTCGAGTTCACAGCAGTAGGCACAAAGGGATCAAATTCGAATCGAGCATAGAGCTCATGTAGAAAGCTACCTAGAAAATGAAGTCGTGATTTCTTATGATACGTTCTAATAAAATCTGGGTGAGTTGCATGAATAGCATATTCCAAGATGCATGAAGCATCTTCTTCTGTAGAAGTGGTACTAATTAAATTGCTGAGGCATGTGGTTTCACTTCCTATAGAATCTGCGGTAATAGAATTTCCAGAGAAAGTGCTAAATTCTCCAGGACAATGTGTAGCGGATAATAGTCCAGATTCCTTGCAATTATCGGTACCTTCAGCTCCAAAAATGATTGAATTAGCCGAGGTTGTGTGTTCCTTAGAAAATGGTTTACAAATGGATACTTCATTACTTATCCGAGATAATTTAACATCATCATCTAAAGTGTTCTTTCCATCAAGAGGAGGATAGCAACATTGCATACTTAACAGTCCACTTTTTTTGTTACATACGCTTTCATCGTAAAGTTGCACCTTTTCAACCTTTACCGTCAAATTACGTTCCATCTTATCGAATGATAAAAAGGACGAATCTTCTACTGATTTGATAATTCCTTGCTTCCGAAGAAAATTAAATTGAAGCTTTCCATTCTTTCTGTCAAAAATACGTGGCAAGTAGTTGCTCTCTGGAAGTCTTTTCCCAGACTTAATACACTGTGCAAGCCAGTCCGAAGTGACAACGTAATACTTCCTAGCAGAACCAACACGTTCACTGACGTAGGAAAAATAAAAGTAGAACATTTATAGTAATTGAAGCGTAAAAATAATACGGTGCATGCTTTTATTTGAAAACAGTGATTACATCAAACACATGTGCTGCAAAATTTTCCCCAGTACAAAAATAAAACGCATAAAAAATTCTTAAATAAGCATTTGATCAATTAACCTGGTACATTAATCATAAAGAAACGCTTGATTACACAAAAAAAATTCTACGATAAATTCCCTCAAAAATGTGCGTTATAACCGAAAATTAGCACTTGTGTATCTCCAAATAATCGAATACGAATAATACGTATTTCATTAGAAATAAAAGGAATCAGCAACTTATGAAGGAGACAAAGTCAAATAATTGCTCCCGGTATTTTAATTAGAAAATATTTACGAACGCAACATTGAATTATAAGAGAGAGGTTGTAATTATGCTCGGCATTAGCCCAACTTACAAGAAAGATCTCCACTTAGCGTTTCCCAGAGCAATGTTATCAGCAATAACATGAGTGACTTGCGGTGTTCCGAATGGTTCTAGCGTTCCGCCGAAGTAGAGGACAAGCTGACGAATTAACCAGTCATCAATTTTATTCCTGCCATCAATCCAAATGTGACAACTTTGAAAAATAGGAAGCGCTTTTCCAAGGAATATTTTCTCCCCCAATAATTCGATTGCGTAAGCGTGGTCTATACATTTCTGAAAGGTTTTGCTTTCTTCCTTCACAAGTGATTTGGAGTCTTCGCTGCGAGATGGGAGAGCGAGAGACGTATCCATTTGAGAAACTACATCGACATCGACTATGCTATCCAACTTATGCAACTCATTTCGCTTTAAAGGGGCTGATGCACTACAGGAACTGGTTGATAAAGAAACCACTCCGCCGGTTTTCACAGGGATCAAGCCCGTTTTACTGGAGCACTTGCTTCCTGCTTGAGGACTCGTAGCATGAGGATTTTCAACATTTCTAGGAGGAAAATGCGAGAGTAGTGAGCAATTCTGTAGGCTGTTCTGTTTCAATTTTTTGTCTCGCAGGTATGAAGAGAAACTCTGCCAATTGCTACCACCAAAAAATCTAGAAGACATTGTTAATTTATGTTAGTTTCATCACAACAGATTTATCACGAAGCCGAACAAAAAACTTTCGGCAATTCAAAATAGCCCTACGAAAAGAACGCAACTACAACCGCAAAGGTTGTAATTTTCCAAACCCCTACATGTCTAATATATAATTACAGAGAAAGAAGCATTGTTTAGATTATTACAGCCAAGTCGGTATGAAACAGAAAAGGTAGAGAAACATCAAGAGTGATGCGATGTATGCACAAATGTCAGCTGCACCAAAATTCTATTCATTCGAGCTTTGCCTTGATTAGTAAATCAAAATTGTAGACGGTTTGTCGAGCATATTTCGAATATCTAGTGAAGAGCGCTTCCGTGATGACTTTTTCAATTCAAATGTCATTTTTGGTACAGCCAGAAATCGAGTGCTTACGGTTGCGGTAGTTTCGTACCATAAAATTTCAAATGCCTTGACATTCAACGCAAAATTGACTATATTCTGATATTGTTTGCGATATTTTTGTAAGGAAGAAAGGAATTTAAACTTATAGTCATACAGATATTTTATTGCAGAACTCCCATTCTCGAATAAATATCTATCGGATATATCTAGCCATCGGGCATATGAGCGGCATATGTACGACTTGCGCAACTTCTTGAAAGGTCAGAAATTTACATGAACAGCACCAAATCCAGTGTAATGCTTTCGCGCAAAGACGTTTTTCTGTCATCGGTCTTGGGTAATTTTGCAGTACAGTTTCAGCACATGCTAACAATGAATGCGGTGGTTTCAACATATACAGTTACTGCACAGAACAAAAATTTGCGACAGATTCTTTAGAATTGTGTTGAATTTCGATGCTCCGAAAAATGGTCATCCTAACCTAGCTTAAGTAGGGTTATTCTTGTATCAGAAACCTTGATGGGCAGCATTTCAAAAAGGCTGCAGTATAAAAGTTATAGACACAAATCCACTTATTCTAAGATATGTTTTAATTCCTAGCACAGTTTTCTTGGCCTACGATGGGTTTTTGCGAAGTTTTGCATTTCCTTCGTCATGCACTTCTACTTTTCTCCGGCAGACAAGAAAAAAATTATACTAGAAAGTGCCAAACAATTTTGAGAGCAAAAAATATTTTTAATTATTTTGGGGATTGAAAATGTTGCTTAAAGAACGCAAGAACTTACGAATTTCTAACGTTCTTTGATCACTCGCAAAATAAGGAGGCCGCCTCTACCAATCCAATTGATCTCTTTAAGTTCAGGATTTTAGAAAATATAAGTCAGTCTTGTGGAAGTGTGAGTGTGTGAAGATGTAGGGATATGTTGATTACTCAGCTGTAAGATGATTCGCCGTAGCTAATTGAACGCTAATTCTAAGTAATCCAGAACTCAATCTTAATAGAATATTTGAAAATAAGTTAATAGGAAACGCTTATAGACGATTACCGCTGCTACTAACTAGAGGTTACTATTAAGTTAAGAAAAGTAGTCATAAAATAGAAAACCGATTGGTAATAAGAAAAACTAATTTGCTCAAAGAAAAAAATAAAGAAAGACAGATTTCTTCAGGTTCTTGAAACTTCTCTCACATTCATCCCTTGTTTACTCTCGTCGGGGTTACATTGGTTGTCGATCGCTAATCAAATGTCGGATGTATTCGCGTGCACTCAAAAATTATCCTTATCGACTCACGCTTAACTCATTTCTGTTCGATAAACCTGTTACGGGTTAATTACTTATTTCTGCATTAGTTCACAGTGGATATCTTACGTTTAATCCTAACGTGGAATTGCAAATTAATAGCTACATTCAAACAATCAAAATACAATCCTATAATTATGCTACTTCAATACAATCAAAATGCAATCTTATAATTAAATTAATTGCTACTTCAATATAATCCTATAATTATTCTAATTCTTTTTGTACAAACAAAATTCAGTCCTTTCAATGCATGAAAACAAATTGCACATGAGTTCATGCCAATGATTGAACTATTTGGTTATTGTAATGCTATGCTTATTTAATAGGGTTGAATTTCTAGGCTAGACTTAAAGGTATACACAATTTCTAATTGTGGTTTGTAAGGAGCGTAAGGGATACTCTGCATTATATTACTTGATGGTAAAAACGACATGTAAGCTTTTTTATATTCCATTATTAAAAAATGAATTTTATCAGCTGCAATATACCGGTTGTGCCACTAAATACAAAGAATTTAACGCACTTGGTACTATCAATTTGAAATGATTTTGTGTGCAGCGATTTAAACGCGTTGAGTAAACAAGCAAAGGTAGAAAAAAGACAGTTGTAGCAGTTGTAGCGTTGTACTATGCTTTCATAATATGCGCATATTTTCTCATTTAAATTACATTAATCTCGTGACAGAGTTTGTTTAGCAGGAACAGAGATCATGAGTGGTAATTTACGTAGCATCTGCCCATCAAAATAACACTCTCAGAATCGTTGCAACTACTCATTCAAGGCCTTACGCATTTCCTATTCACACTTGCTATAGTCTCGGTAATTGCATTTCTGAGCTCGAGACGTGTTTGTCATAAGTACAATTATCCCATCAGCGTTGTAACTCTTTATGATGCATTTACGAAAGGAGCAGCGAGATATATTGTTTTATTTTTTGAAATTGCTTTTCATTTCCTCTTCCTCTCTTCTTACTAAACATTACCCCCTTATATCAATGTAACAATATCTACCCAAATGGTAAACACCACTAGATAGTGGTATTTAAACATCCCTGTATTGCATTTTATATTGGTTTAGGAAGGAGCGAGTAAATTTAAGCGCATGTCAATTCTATTATGTCACTGTCATACTTCTGACTCGAATGCATCAATCCGTTTAGCTAATGTAGAAACTGATATGGAAGAGTTTTCCGAGATGTCCGCTTACTCAATTAAATTATAGTAAAGGATTGTACAAATAATGGTTAGTGTTAAGGATTGTATTAGATGGCGCATGTCAATATAGGTAAATAAAGAGTAATTAGTCTAACATTATATCACCTCGCATTTGAATTTACTCTTTTAAAAAATAGAAAGCAGCTTTGAAAAACTCACGGTAAAATTTGTGTAGGCTCGAACTAAAAAATAAATTAGTTTCCTATGAAATGATTTACAGATACAATCCTCTATTTTACAAATGAAGAATATCAAATCGAATCTCGTTTATTTCAATAAAAAGCATTGGGGAAATAAATGTCACTGAAAAACTCCTCCCCTGTTGTTTTGATAATAACACAAGTCTTTCTTTTACCAATTGTCAATTCTAGAACATTTGTTGCGCAAATGGAAATACACTACAACCGTCCACAACTGCTTCCATTCCATAATTCATTCTTTACCGCATCATTATTTTTGTAGCTTTGCAATAAAATTTAGAAGTTATGTTGAGACCGATTTATGAAAAATATATTGTGCACCCATTTGGATTTGTTTGCAGAGGAACGCACCAATAAGTGAAATTCTTAAGAGCTATCAACATCTAATCGTTTCTTGAATTGTACAGCATTAGAATAATATTGCTTTTCTCACAACTTAATGGTAAGCATGTTATCTATACTTTAATTGCAAAGCTAAGGTACATACTATTAAATTGTACTTCCTTGAAATTTAATGAAAAATTATTTGTACTTACTCAAAATACTTAGGGGAATCTTCCTCACCTTCATTCTTGCATAACGCCTAATGATAATTTGGTAACTTATTCATAGAAAATTTGAGTGTTTAAAAATCATATTTAGCAATTCATTTATTGTCACATATGCTACTAAAATTGGCCCACCTATGACACTAAATTTTGTCTATCTGTTATTATGTAATGTTATTCTAATTCAACAAAGTAAAATACTGATAGACAACAAAAAAAATAGCAACACTGATAGTGCAAGAGTGTGAGCAGCTTGCAGTATTACAACTAATAGCGTAAGATTACAAGAAAGAATAGCTAAAAGATACAAGAGCAAGCAAAGTTCCGCTCTCTTCACTGAGTCTAATAATTTATCGTAGCCCTCATTTCAGTTTCAGTTTGGCTTTTTCAAAAAGATTACCGCATAATAATTTATCCTACTTAATATCCTTAAGTTTTGCACTATTCAATTACCCATTTTTAATCTCTACTTTGACTCTATAAGCTTCCCTATTATTTTGCTTTCATGTCGACATAAGCCAGAGTCTTTTCAGATTGACTAAAATAAATCTTTTCCGCATTCATAAAGGGCACATTAAAAAGAATCAATATATTTAGTATAAAAAAATTAGCAACGGTGAATATAAATCGAACTAATTTGTGACTAGTAACCCATTCATCTCGAATATATTAACAAATCACATTTTCCTCATATTGCGTCATTGCAAGGAAAATAATCGCAAATTGCGTATTAAGAGGATAAACCCACAGCTCCTACGTTCTCTTTTTTTCACAATCTTTCAAGATAGTTTTCTTTATTCATTCTTCATTTGAGAACATCTACTTCAGAATATTTGATATTCCATCAAAAATTCCTAACGACTAATTTTTTTTACTTTAACTTCTATCTTCTAAATGTGCATCGTTTTTACTAAGCCGAAAAGATTCCTTACCGCTTGTTCTTGCTTTACCACTCTGCAGATTTGTCCAAATTTTATGTGATTTACTCAAATTTCATAAGAGAGATTTTCGAATAGTTTCTTCCCATGTTGTATTCAATTACATGATATTCCGCAGTGCATCTGCAACATTTTGGCATGTGTTATTGCTGAGCGGAATCATGCAATTTTTGGCAAGAACTGTGTCATGCAATGCATCATTACAACACATTATATACAAAAAACCATTTTTGATAAGAAAATGAGATGAGGGGAAAAGGAAATGAAAAGCAATTTTAAAAAAGAAAACAGCAAGCCTTTCCGCTCTTCTCGTAGATGCTATGCTGATGGAATGATTGTGCTTCTTCCAAGCACGCCTTAAATCAGAAACGCAATTACAGAGGCCGTAGCAAGCATGAATATGAAATGCATAGGGTGATAAAATTTGAAAGTTATTACGCAGACGCTGTCTTGACAGGAAAGGTATGACTTAAAGCTTTTTGTAAAATGCAACAAATTTTCTCAATATATTTCATGCAAACTATTTAAGCTACGGGTCTTCACAAATATATTTTTCAATTTGGCTACTTCGAATTTTGCCATTTCATTTGTTGAAGTAGTTAGCTTTTTGTTTACTCAAGGTTCTATTTTGAGAAGTCTTTGCTATACATTTTAACAACGGCTGCTATTTGTCTGTAATTCACATTTTTGAATGCAGCGCGTAATAATTTTAAAAAAGAATGTTCTATACCTTTGATAATTTCCTTCCGAAATGTATTGTGAACTAAATCATGTCCCGACTGCATAATTTTTCTTTAACCTTGCATTATAATTATTTTTTTCTGGGGCTCTAATTTATATTTTGCAATACTAGTAGGGTATGCAAAGACTCCTGCTACAACATATATTCCCCAGCCACGTTTAGCAAAAGCTCTTGTTTCCAGTGCTTCTATTACATAGCATAGACCTGCATGAATGAAGCAATACTAGGTGTTAGAAGCAGCTGGTTTTTAGGGTTATAATTTCTTTTTTCAGCCCATTATCTGATATAACAGCATGTGTGTGTACTGTAGCATCCTCAAATACTCAGTTGTAAAAATATGTGATGCTTCACCCAAAATGTAGCAAGTTAAATGATTGAAAAACTAATAAGAATATTCTGAAATCCACTTTCTATATTTTTTAGCAGCAGTAAAAGCATAATACAGCAAAACAGGAAGCATCTCGATGCAAATTTGTGCTCGAACCAAGACTTGCAGACAGTAAAATAACTGCTGCGATGACATACGATGCGCCACATCAAGATTTTTTGCGACTCTCCTCTGAAAGTCTTTGTTACCCAGAACACCAAATTCTTCTGTACTTTCACTTTTTAGGGAAGCGACAATTTACATATCTCACCATAGTTAATTGTTTTCTCATAAATGGCATTTTGACTACTGCTCTATAAATGAGGCAGCTCGGAAAGAGAAACCGCAAGCGAAAGAACCACATAAGCATTCCGCGCATTCTAGTTGCTTTCTCATTCCTTTGCATGATCGTATTCACATTTGAATGTAACTGTAACCATATACTGAGAGTTGTCAATAAAACAATGCAGTATTTAGAGATGAACCGAAGCAGCAGGGCTTCACATTCATTCCTCGGCCCTTTTTCGATGTAATTGGCCGTGCATGGCATTGCCATATTTGAAACAAAATGCAAACACCATTTAAGCTGCTTGTCTAATTTTTCTCTTCTATTGCTTTTTTGAAAGAATAAAATTTGTAGGTTCGCTTTGACAGAATTATTAAATTACACGTGTACGAGCTACTTTCTATGTTTAAGTTCTCTTTTATTTGTACAATTTTTTCAGTGTTTAATAATTAATTGTAGCTTCTACATTTCAACCACATAACCCTGCAAAGTATTGCTTTACTGTGGTGAGGAAGCATTTTGATTCAACCGACAATTTTCATATAATTCTAACCAAATTGCTGCTTTTCTACACACCTTCGTCATTTGACTGTGTACCACTTTACTTCAAAACTTTGTAGAAAATGAAAAAATACTAATAAAGCACATTAAATTACATTTTTTTGTCTGCGAAAATTATTTTTTAATGAAGGGAATACAGAAAAATTTCAACTGCGTCTACCGATAGCCTTATAATAAACTTAAGGCGTTGGAGTTGAATCACAAAGATTGATATGTGTTTGTTTACATAATATAGTCCATGAAATACGAACCGTTCTAAATTTTCCGAAACCAAAAAGCAATTTATTAAGCATTTTAAATTAGACACTATCAATTTTTAATAAGATTTAGTGGATGTAATCGAAAAACGATTACTAGTATTAGCTTATTTCTTTGACACTGAACATTCTCAAACAAAGAAAGTAGCACATATTTAGATTTTTATGGATCTACCAGCTTCCGACCTGTAATTATTTTTGTTCATTTCAAGCTATTTTTAATGCCGTATAATTTGAATTTTATTCCAGTTGCAGGTACTACGAAATAGTCAGTAGAATGCCTATGCTGATAATGTAACCTTTTTAATAGGAAAATACAACATCATTGTGAAGCGTCTAATTTATTGTTAGTGTAGGCTATCCCGAAGGATGCGAATTACCTGGCAAGATAAAACGAATACTATGAACGGCCACTCTGCAAATCAAATTTGCTATTTTTCTAGACAAGCGAATTAAGAAATTATTTAATTATTTTATTTTTCGTACCAAAAGTGGCTAATACTTGAGAAATGATCCATAGGTATGCTATTCCCACAATTTTACCTTTTTTAACGTATTTTATGCATCACATGCTCGACATAAATCCCGATACATGTTCTGTGGTGTTGCAATATTTCCAGATGGTAAGAGGATGTATAATCAGCCTCGTAATGTTTCTACAAAAGCTACCGTTTTAATGATCGATGAGCTGGCTTGCAGACTAGCATGCTAATAAGCTTTAGATGATAAAGAAGGCAACTTCAATACTTTAAGAATACTCTTTAAGTATCACGTGGCGACAAAATTGTGCATTGTACCGGTAAAAAAAAATAACGCGCACTGGTGTAAAACATTGCAGGGTAAGTGCTATCGCTTATGGAATCAAGCGTGACATTTCTGAAACCAATTTCATTTCTCAACAAGAAGTTGTAGAAAATGAAGCCGAAAATTTTCACGACAAAAACAAAAATGTTGTTTCTTAAACTGCTACTTTTGCCCTTAGGAATTCTGAAATATTAATTGTGAAGCATGATGGCAGAAATTGGAAATGGCGTGCATCGATACCACGCTAGCACGGATTATGTGGATATAAGTAATACAGGCTTGGATAAAAATAAATGCTCAGACCACGAAAAATTGTTAACTTTTGGCGATGACGAAAAATTTACTTCGGACGAAACTAATAACTTGCCATACCAGGTCCTAGTTTAATACAAGCACACTGCTTTTTGAAAATACATCTTGCTAAACAAAGCTCAATAAGCCGAATATTACCATTTATTTCCAATAAGAATGGGATATTGCCCAAGAGCACGACATAAAAACTAATGAGATACGATATGCACAAGAAGTGTGCTTCTTAATCAAATTCCTTTCTTACTACTTTTCAGAATAGTTGTAAAGGGGAACAATTCGAATCAAAAAAATTCATCAGTTTCCATGTTAAATCTAATGCAACCGACACTTACCAATATCGAATGGGGCAACTGTATGAGTTAAATAATATTCTCCTTTCTAAATTGTCTGGATGGGAAGAGCACACAGTGAAGATAATGAATGGTACAGTAAGATCAATAGTACAGAAAAAGATTAGGTGAACATTTTTTGAACAGTACTTTCTGCGTTGTTTTTACAGATCATGAAAAAGAGTTATTAAGGGCATTTCGAATACGGTGAACGACAAAATTGCATTAATATAATGTTTTTTGTTTCATAATGCCATTGTTGCAATTCATGTGATATAACTTTTGGATCATTCAATTTATTTGTACCGCTACTTTTTTAGCTTGCAGGAAATGCGAAAGGGAAGTGAAATAGAACAAACCAAGGTAAAATTCGGTTTTTAGTCCCTCGATGATATACTTATGCAACCCGTTATATTTATTTGGGGAATCATTGCGTTACAAGTCTATACATGGTTATCCACATGTGTTTTCTTTCAGAAAGTTGAAGTCGTATCTAGGCTGCAGTCTGCAATGTTATACATGCAGAAGGAGATGCAGCACGTACAAAATCTCGCAAAAAACTCTATTTCAAGGAGTTATAAACTTGTGAGCAATGGCACTAACAGAATGACTTTACTTAATTATTAATCAAGTGTTTAGGGCAAAAATACAATTAGTTAGAAACTAAAAATTTTCCTTTTTAAATATTTGACAGGAAACAACCAATAATGAAAATGCTCGGAGTATAGGTATTCTTGCAGAAGATAAATCCACGCTGCTATACCAGCTTTCATCCACCAAAAAAAAGATGAAGGAGCTGGAAAATAGTACGGTTAAATTTTTCACAAAACCAATAAAATGTTATAACCACTCGACAGGGAGATAACTCTGCTAAATTTGCATAGGTGAAGAAATATGTTTCTAGTAGTCGCTTTTACAGACAAATTAAATGAAGTTACAAGTGAAAATAAGAACAATGCCACACATAATTTCAAAGGGAAGCAAGCTATGAACTACCTCAAATCCTGCAAAACATTGAACCAAAATAATTACGAATATGGTATCGCGAAAATTCATCTGCTACGACCAAAAACTTCTGTTTCCCTTTTGGCAATTATTCCTTTAAGCTGCTTAAATACAATCTTCATATTCACTTTGTGAAAATAAAATGAACTCATATTTTTATTAGCTTCAGTGTATATCTCATACTATCTAAATTAAAAGTAATTCATTCAACATTTATTTAGAAACTCATTCGAGATTACTTCAGCGGCTTAACTATTTAAAAGGAGAAGTACAAAACCAGAAAAAGCATAACATAGCATCTTGTCAACTAAATAAACTACTAAAATCAATACTAAAAGAAACTGACAACTCAGTACAAAAATGGTGAGGATAAAACAATTCAAATAAATTATAGATATCTACAAACATATGGCTTATTTAAAAGCTTCCCGTTTTTCTACATGTTGTATACATCGTAGTTTGGAAAGCATTCGGAAAGGCTTAGAATGGAAGCAGGTTACAATAAACACAGAATACATCAATTAGAGGAAGGCATTTCATTCGCTGAAATGCACCATTTTTCTCAGGACCGAAATGAACTCAGTAGCATCGATGACAATCTAAGGTCCGATAAAAAATCTTTGGAAATTCTCCGGTTGCTCCTTCGGTAAATTTTCTTGCATAAATAATAAGTACGTGTAATTTCACTAGAGTCGTTGCGTAGGCTTTCATTCTGCAAAATGCGCAATATTATTCTTTAAGGCGACTATCCTCTTTAAGTACATACTTGAGATTATCACTGGAAGGAAACCTGCCGGAGACATTGGAAGGAAACCTGCCAGAGAGCGTCGAACCTCGGAAACAAGAATAATTCGCTCAAAAAGATAGCTTTTAGCGGAGAGTCAATAAAAAAGTTCAAAAATAACTAGGCTATTGTTCAATGCGCAATGCTGTCTGAGAGACAAGCATCTTTTGTATTTCCACCAGCACTCAGTTGCACAGAGCTTCGTTTCACTAAACTCACCCGTACAAATTACTACAAATAGGAAGCAACAAACCCTAAACTCTCTTTTCGCAATCATCAATAACTTGAAGCAAACTTTACTAAAATAAAATGCTATGGTTTTGAAAATCAAGTCAGTAATAGATGTTCCTGCTTATCCAGAGCAGAACTCTTTCAATTCCTCCATTGTGATGATGTATAATCTTTGCACGATATTATTCGCTAAGTTAAGAAAATTTGCTATAGTATACATAGTCACCAACTTTTGTAAATATTTTAAGGTGGTTGAAAGGCATGTTGACTCGTAAGATAATACGGACACCGAAAGAAAGTATTTATGGCTTTTTTCATAGAAAAAATGCGGGCGTATATAAAACATGTGCTTAAAAATAATGAGCAAGCATACTATTATAAAATTTAATTTATACAGCAACGTTACTTTATGCTGTCATTGAGACGCCATCCCAAAAGTACATAAACATTGTTCTGTCCAAACTAAGGCTGGCGAGAAATCTGCCTTCAGGACTCAAAGATAAATCAAGCAAGGGCTCACGATGCTGAAAAGATACTGGAGACCATTCAGCTCCTTTAATTCTCCTTCCACGCAATTCATAGATTCCATCAGTGCACGAGTCTTCAATGACTATATCTTCATTGATGCTCTTCTCCAGCCTTATGCAGGTTTCACTCTTTTTCGATGAATTACAGGCCGCGTATATGTAATTACTTCCCTCTTTAAATTTGGTCACGCAAAGTTGACGCACCTCACCTATAAAAAAGTTTGTTTTACAATCGAATGAAGAAAATGGTGTGTTATAGAAAAGCGTTCAAGAAAGGAAAGGCATCTATTTCAATATATACCGACGAAAACAAATGCTTTACCTAGGCAATCACCCCGGACAAGCCTTTGAATAAACGTTAGAGTTAAAGTAAGCAAACCATTTTTGCCAACTCCTAAAAGCGCATATCTTACAAATCCATCCGAACAACCACAAAGGAGGGTAACTCTTTCTTGCGCACCTCGAGGAGACCATACCAGAGAAGTAATCTGCGTTGTTTCACATTTTTTAAAATTCTTGAACAGGCACGTACAAATTATTTCCTGCTAAAGCATAATAAACTAGTTGGAGACAACAAACTATTCATTTTCTGAACAAGAAAAATAAAATAAATTCCGATACAAAAGAGAATGGGTTTAAGAAATGGATATATGAATTAATATACCTCGACACCGGAGTGGCACAGCTTGGTGGTAGACGATGGAACCCTAATTTTTAAGATACCCTCTTCGCTAGGGTTTTCATTATTATGCAGCAAACCGTTTCCACATTGCGAGGTTGCATCTCGTAAAATTTCATCAGAAATAAAAAGGACACCGCAGTGCCCACTACTATCGGATACAGCTGTCCAATTCCCATTTATTCCATTTTCTCCCGCTTTACTCAATGTATACCTATAATATATTTAAGAACAGAAAAAATGCATCACACTACCGTACACTACAATGCAGAAGTCACTTTCATACCTTTGGGCATCGACGCATACGCAATTGAACTCATAGACATTGCGTCGAATATGAACGGAACTTTTTGTAGCATTATTATCCTTGATTGATGTAAATAAATCAGGTAGCCGTCCAATTCGACAAGCATTTTCACTGCTGTACAATACAATTCCTTGCTGCGGAATCTTTCCAATACCTACAAAATAATCGCAGATATAAGCACTTGCAAGAATACAAGCGGTGCATCCTCTAATAAAAAGAAGTTATGAATTTTAATTGTCACGCAAAAGTTGGTAAAGTCACAAATGTACCAATCAAAGTAGTGTCATCTTGCAGGAAAGCAACCGCAATACACTGCCTGTAATTTTCAGGAGTGAAACATGCCAATGGTTGAAATCTTTGCTTGTCTGGAATAAAATCATTTTGTAAGGAATCGTAGCCATCAGTTTGCCACTTTAATGCTGCTATTTTCTGAGGACTCACATCCCAGACATACACATAACTGAGAGGCAACAAATAGCAATCAAACATAGAGTAACCATTTTCCCCTTTTTGATAAAGCCATTCGGAAATGAAGTTACCAAGTTCATGTGCTTAAAATAAATGGAAACGAGATGGATATTTTTCACTAAGCATTCAAAAATTTAGCCTAGAGAAGAGAAAGCCTTTTAAATCAACAGTATGTGCTCCAAGATAATTCAACCAGTCATAATAATGTAGAGAACTATCCTTACCCTGGCATCGTACATGCAATCAACTTTGTAGCTGATCGGTTTAGTGAAAGCCGCGTTGGACAGCCAAGCATGTACATCAAGTTCCCTGCATGTACGAGATCTCGGTCTACAATTTCCCATATGGCAATAGAACCGCAGATGCCTAGGCCTCCTACGAAGACAAATTTTTCCGATACAGTCATGCATGTCGCTTTGGAAAAATGAACTTCCTTTTTTACTAAGCGAAAGGAATCTGATGCAGTGGGAAGAGGAAGAGCAGGGGATTTAAAAGTAGAAGTTGCAGAGATTTCGGAAGACGTTACTTTCGGTTCATTCGAAGATGGAGGCAATTGTGGTTCGCTGGCTGTTACCATTTCAGTGACGAGCTCGGTTGTAGTAGCCATATCGTCGATGGAGTGGACATACCAGTTAAATTTTTTACTAAGTCAGGTAATAAAAGGAATAAGTGGCAATTTTTTAATACAAACTGTATGTTAAGCTAAGTGATGCAAAAAATATGGTGCCCATACAACTCAAGCAGCAGGGCGAGACGCTATGCAATTCAAATGAATGGAATTATGTAGGGAAAATAGTATACACAAACTGATACGGTCCAGTTCGCTTCGTTGGTTAGTAAGTGCCGCAAGCTTGATTTATAAAATAAAGTATCAGCACAATTAAATGAAGTATTCAAAGAGACCTTCAGTGATAATAGGCTAGTAAGATTCTACATTCATTTTATGGACTACGTTCTTTTTAAAAGTAGAGCTTTAATACGTATAAATAATTTATTAAGCAATTTGATTTTGTTTTGTGCTCTCATTATGCTTTCTTCATGACAAATACTTCTGAACCTTCTTAGCCGCCTAAATACCTGAATGATTTCCCCTGTGGTTGTTACGTGTCTACGAAATGATAGTGAAATAGGCATGTCATAAATTTACGTATCAATTCCCTATAAGGCTTTCCCTGTAGCTTACCTGGAGTAGCGTAGATTGACAAATTTACGGTTTACGTTTAACCATATTCACATGTGCCAAACAATTCGTTATAGCGAAAAATAAGCATACTTTCTGCATCTTAGATACGCAGACGATTAAACAAAGATGAAAAAATAACCCTCAAAGAGTTCAGCTTTTTTGTCTTAAGAGAATAAATCATGGCTGCCCAATGATGAGAGATATGTTAGTGCCCGTTGTCATTTTGATAAATTTAAGTCTTAGTGTAAGAACAAAGCAAAAAGTTTAATCAATTTCATAGCTTTGATTGTGCAGTAGTCCATAAAGTTTCTGCGCTGCAAAATAAGTAATCTAAGAGCAAAACGAACTTCGGATAATATTTTTTGCTTTTTGGGTTAAAACTATAACAATGGTGGTGGTTAGGGTACAAATTGCTTATTTTATTTGTAATGTTTGTCAGTGATCATTTCCCTAATCGTATTCCACTTCAAGTTGACTTGATGAATAACTCATTCATTTCACACGTAGCATTTAGCTACTGCGATCCGTAACCATTAATTAACATGCAATCTATTTTCCCACCTTGACATCTAGACCAGCATATATTAGATTTAGCAGTACCTCCAAGTAGGTTGGGTTAAAATAGTATGTAGGAATACCGAAGTTAAATTAACTTATAGTTTTTATTTGTTTTCACATCGCGAAGATGATGGTTAAAATCGTAGAATGAATTTTGTCATTTCACGTTCTGTTTTCTAAACGTGCATTCCTTTTTTCACATAGGTGTAGAGTAAGTTTCTTTCTTAATAAAACATTCGCAACTCATGTACATCCCTACCACATGAAAGATTCGATAAAATAACTAGATGACAACGAGCAATATCGATTAACGAAATGTGACTAAAATTCCTGCCATTTAACATGCAATAAAGTCGCGTTTATAAAAACGAGCAATTTGGTGAAGAATAGATATTGGATTGGTTAAACCGAGAACGGCTAATATTTATTAGTGGTGGAGATAAGCCTATGCAACAAAGTTGGGAAAGCTGTACTTACACTTAAAGCTCCTATTCAATCAATATCCACAAACTTAGAAATACCCATCCTGGAATGAATATTGAATGTTATGAGAAACAGTAATTTTAAAAAACCGAGAGTCCCCATGTATTACCTTGTCTGCTCTTTCTATTTTTGAAAACCTAGAAGACTTTTGAATTATGTGAGACTTTAAACCTTATTTTTCGGAAAACCAAGCTGAAAGACCACTGGGAAACATTTGTTTTACAGCATACTGACTGATCTTTCCTTCGGAAAAACACAGAATGACAGAAGGAAACAATGATCTTAATATCTTCTTATGTGATAATTTGTGTCAATTCTTATTATTAAGCAACACATAAAACCTGTGTTCTAAGTTTTGCTCTGTGCCTACATTCTATTTACATTCAAAAAAATTTGTACGATTTTTCCAGAACAATGGATCAATCAATATTAATCTACGAATACGTCATTAGCTTACTTTTCGTTTTGCCTCTCAATGTTATAGCCTGGAACCCATTGCAATTTAGAGAACACTTTTTAAGGGATGTCAAGTCAGTCACCTGAAACTCTAAAAAGAATTAGCGTTCGTGAATCATAGATTAATGCATGCATTCAAACAAAATGATTCCCGATTTCAGAATGAGCTTTAACGAACCTCCAGCCTCAATCCTGAATGCAGTAGTAACACCTGTGCATGCTCCCCAATTCGATGTCAACCCAAGGTGAGGACGATGCTCAATACAGACTGCACAAAAAATATATGAAAATTGGTCTAGATTCCTCAAAGGAAAAACCATCCTTGTGCCTTGTACGGAGTGTAAGTAATTAATTCAGGCATTCACTATGCCTTAGTGAGTCGCCACTGAAAAGTATAGGCGAAAAAGTATTGCATGATTATATCTCCATTTGTGCTAGCGCGGAACTGCAAGTACGATGCTTTTAGCGGTTATAAAAATACTTCCACGCTTATTGTTTTCTTTTCAGAACTTACCTTACTTTTCGCTAATGGCATTTTGTCACCATATGGGTCGAACAAATCCTGCCTTCACTGAGCATGGTGAATGCCAATATCGAATGCTTTCCTTAATATATAAAAGTGACTTGCCGTTTCTAAATTATAGATATTCAGTATTGCTTAGCGATGAACGACAAACTTGCCGCATCGTAAGTTATCCCCCATGCGCGCTTACTACATGAAATGAGGATTTGTGCCTAACTAAGTTAGCTTTTATATATGATGCTGATTCAGAACAGCAACAGTTGCCTATTCTGACACTACTACCGATAGCCACCAACAAATATGTTAGTGCTTTATTTGTTTGAAAACGATTAAAATAAACCGAACATGTCACAGGTTCACAAGCTTATCACAGATGCCAACAACATGGCGGCGGGGCGAAATGTTTTAGTGGATTTTGTGATACTGTAAAGCACGAAAAATCATTACTACGTTTTACAGTCTTCTACCCCCGTTAACAGCAGGTGGACTGTATAGACTGCCCAGCAGCCTTATTAGACTTTGCAGGGACTGGTGCATACACTGAAGAGGTCTGCGCAGATAGAGGCCAATGCAAACTAGGATGGATTAATCCATTCGGAGGCAAGCAACATAATAACTTATTCCCAGCTCCTCTGATACATTCGTTTGTAATTTATTAGGAGGAAATGCTTTTTGTGAATGTGAGTGAGTAGAGCATAGAAATCCTGCGGCATCTTAATTAAAGTTGCGAAAAAAACAATTGCGTTCTTAGGTTCACCTCCGTTCAAAGGTCAAGCCTGCAATCAGCAATAGCAATACTCGCAGCATAGCAAAGGGATCCATCCATTCATTTATCGCTACTGTAATAATAGAATCTTTAACAGAATACTTTAGAACTGGATTTAAGCAAATTGAACTAGAGCTTATTTTGAGTAGCTTACCTTAGAAAGCATTATTAAAGTATTGATAAAAATAAAGCAATGGAATTGTTCCACAATATACAGTCGGTACCTAGTACTTTACTTCATGATTTTACACGAAATGGCAACTCGCCGAGAAAATGCATACGCGTTCGCTTAAAGTATAAGCCAGGGAAAATCATGAATTCCTTAAAAGATGCGTTGTCACACTTGTATAACTTCTAATTTAACAGAACGACTATTCTTCTAATTTACGCGACCATTCGTGCAAACGAAACAATTTATGACATACGACAATCTACATCAGAAGAACATGTTCGTGTTACGACAGCATAAAAGCTTTTCTCCGGTTCAATTCGAAAACTTATATCATAAGAAACATTTTCAATAACGAAAGATGTCAATAAAAAAGAAGTACTACAAAAATAGCAGAACCATCGTATAAGTAGATAAGAGTATCTCATTCTTCTTCCAAGGCTTGCAAGTATTCAATAGCTCTTGCATCTGCCTCTTCGAAAGTCTTCTGAGGTACTAGCTGGTACAGTAAATTTGATTCGGGGGATATCATTGATAATTCAATTTCAAGATTTTTATCTTTGGTTTCATCATGAATTTGACGAATAATCCTGTCTAAATGAAACAATGCATCATGGCAAGACATTTCCGATAAGTTGAGTTTTTCCAATTCTGTTTTTGCCAATTGTTTTCCTTTACCAATGGCCATTCCAAAGTATTTGTAAGCAGTTCCACTAGGTTCAACACAATACAGTTCTCCTGAGCGTTGTTGCATTTCAAAATAAACAAAAACAATTTGAAAAAGGATTATAAGCACCATTTAGCAAAGCTAAAAAATACAATAACATTAAGATAACATGGAGTAACTCTAAAATTTTGTATTTTCTTGATTTTTCATTCATTAAAAATGAATTATAACTTACCTGAAGTGCTAATGCCTTCACTTCCCAAACCGGCTATAAGGACGGATGCTCCAAATGGCCTAACTGACCAGTATAACGTGAACGTATGAACGAATAGCCCGATTCGCTCAGCTAAGATTTGAGGAGGGATAGGTTCACCGTAGGTTTTTCTGAAGGATTCAGCTTCGCTTCGTGCACGTTTCACAATTTGTCTACCATCAGAAATGAGTCCCGTAACAGCTATTCCAACGTGCTTGTCGACCGCCATAAGTCGCCGACAAGTTCCAGGGACTAGCATTTTATGGAGTCTAGATTTCTCAACGCCAAGCGCAATGCCATCTTTACAAACCAATCCAAGAGCAGCACCGGCATTATCAACAGCTTTGGTAGCATATTCAACTTGAAATACTCGACCGTCTGGTGATATGGTTGCCACCGAGAGATCGTAACCTGCTCCCATTCCAGCCATTCTGAAACATGCAATGCCGAGAAAGCAGCTTGCAGTGTTGAAAAGATATATTCTGATAAAAACCTACGAAAAAATTGAAAGTGCATGCAGCTGTTCGGAAACAAGAAGAAACTAACAGCTTAGAAAGGATTACCTCTAGTAGATATCAGGAAGAAGTAAAATCTTCGAAAAATTTGGTTGCACAACTACTCTGAAAATACTGATTTATCAGTTCAAAAGCTGCGTAGAAGCACACAAATAAAATGCAGTAACAAATTGCACAGTTGAGCTTGATTTCCCAAAAGCTGGGAAAGGCCACTACTCAATAATATTCAAAATAGCGCGTAGAAGAAAGATAGAATTCACGTCTTAAATGTTATCAAAGGTAGAGAAATCTAAAGTATGCTACGTTAACAAGAGGAGTGACTTGCACAGCGGTAGATAAAGTACCGCCTAGGAATCTTAAAATGAAAGCTACAGGGATATGACTGAGCAGTCAGTTAAACTTCGAGAGCCAGTTTACGAGTTGTAATTCACCCTGGACGATAGATAGTCCTGGGGAGATGGAGTGTGGGTGGCATGGTTCGAAAACTTGTGTATATTTTCTTTTGTCGTAGCAGCAGGGAGCTTCGCAAATACTATTCCCCTAAAAAAACTACTGTACTTCAAAGAAATTGGGAATGTTTGTGATGATGCTCGACATTCGAAATTTACGAATTGGATTTTACCACAATACACTGCTAGACTACTTTATAACCTGCTTGGTACAATATTTTTATTACCTTGATTGAAATATCATCAAATTGTGAACATTCAAATTAATCGATGTCGTAGGTAAATGTTCATGAATATTCGTGGTAGATCCGCTTAAGTCATTGGGTATGTCATGAAACCAGAAGGCTTATAATGTGAACTTCTAAAACATTAGCTTCAAGTATTCTAAAAAAATGGTATCTAAAAATAAATTAGCAATGTCCATTGTTATTCAGCGGTGTTAAGATTTGCAGTTGGATAATAGTCCTATTAGCTTAATTCATGTAACAAACTTAGAGAAGTACTCTTCATATAGTCGGAAATTAATCGAAGAGGTGCGGTGAGTGCCAAGAGTACTCAGGCACGAATATGCGGAATAAAATAGAAATATTTTACGCAGTAGGTCGTTTGAATAGATTGAAGAATTTTTGCCTCTCTAAATATTTACTTCCGAGCTTTTTTGTGTTTTATGTAACGATAAGAGTATGTTATTCTACATTGTATATGTGTGGAACTTCACAAGTTACTCTCCTTGCTTTAACAAATTTTCCGAATTAGCAATTTGGTGAAAAATTCTCTTGCTAACATGAAATTTAATCCTTTTTGTGTAGACCAATTCTCCGGTTTAAGTTTGTAAGTAAAGAAGTTCTCCTAAAAGTTTAAATTTTCTTTGATTGCGCCTGCAAGTACTTCTTATTCCATTGCATATAAAATAGATTACAACCTCCGTAAGCATGTGCATGAATGTATATGCACTCTATCTTACTCAGTAAACCTTTCGATTGCGTTTTTCCAAATGAATTGATGAATAGGAATTAGAAGGAAACGAAGTGTTCTCTTTTGAGGAAGTGACTCGTCAATCTAACTCACTTTTTATTTGACGTAAAAAATGATTGATCCATGCTTTTATCAAGAAAAACAATAAGATAAGCACAATTTCAACAGTTATTTAATTTACATTTCTCTTAACGGCGATCTGTACAGAAAAAAAATCACACTTAAAAAAAATAAAAAATAAAGTATAAACAACAATATTTAGTTCTTGAGCACAGGATGCATTTTATGTCATATATTTGGGTACATTTGTATTCTTCTGTCTGCAACTTTCGAATGTCATTTTTCATTCAGTTTAACGGTTCTTCGATATGAAGCACAGCATGCATGCCCTAAAAGTTTTATTCGATTACTGATAGGAAGTTGAGGAGTGAGACAATGAATCTAGCTTTCAATTATTGGTGTGAAAAATGGTTTTATTATTGCTCACTGTTTGAAAACTAATATTAACGGCTCATGAAGACAAGTATATATAATTAGTTTTTGATACAGAAGTTAGACCTCTCGAGTGCAATCTCCTACAGTTTTGTTTCTCCCTTTTTCCATATGTTTCCGTCGTCGCATGCTTCTCTATCCTTCCCGCTCTCCGCTGAGGCTACACTATCTTCCATTCCTCTTTCCTCTTCCTGTGGATCGCTTGTTAATGTGCTTGTTTCTTCGGAGGATACTCTCCAGTCGGCATCTGGTTGTAAGAGAGAAAGATGGTTACTGCCTGGGCAGTATCCTGAGCCCCAATTGCCCAGTCAGAACACCATAGCTGAAAGAATTGTCTCAAAAGCTCCTCCTGTGTCTATGCATGATAACATTTTCCGGCTAAAATCAACATTTTTGTATTCTTACCGTGCTCATCCTGCCTGCTATCTCAAATTGCCATGCTGCCTGCCCAGCTCAGCCCCTGCTACAGCATACTCCTTAGCAGAGGGTGAATCTCTACCTATGTCTGTTAGCAATGGTGGTATCTCCACTTTTTCTGATGATGTATGGAGTAGAATCTTTTCTTTCCTACCTACTACTGAGCTACTCGCTGCATTCAGTTTGGCTTGCCGCCATTTTGAGCGTCTTGTTAGGACTTGCACTGTATCCTTTCATGTTTCATCAAAATCTATCGCTTATACAAATGTTACACGCTACCCTAATCTCCAAGTACTGCAGTTAGCGAATTTAACTCCGTCTGCGCTGAAGCTTTTAGAAAATAAGTTACAATATTGCATCAATTTGAGAAAATTAGTTTTTGAGTACAGTTGTATTGGAGAAAGAGGTGGAATTTTATTATCTTCCGAATTGTCTCCCCTACCATATTTAGCAGAGCTTCGTCTGGATTGTTGTCGGTTGTCCCAGCAAGGGTTTGCTGTCTTTTGTCAATGCTTACCTAAGTTACAACATTTGGATGGTATTTCTTTTACTGACGATGGCCTCGTTCCGCGATGTATGCAAAATCTTAGTGTAGCACTTCCATTTTGTCTGAATTTACGGTTAGTTGTTTTGGATTGCAACCAAATAGGAGACGAAGGTGCAATTATATTTGCGAAAATTCTCCCAAAATGTTTAAACATTACCTGTCTCTCCTTATCTTCTAATGACATTGGTAATAGCGGTGGCGTTTCACTCTTTCGATCCTTTTGTCAAACGAAGAAGCTCAGCTACATAGATCTCTCTGATAATGACATGAATGCGGAAATCGCGCCACAAGTTAATCAGTCACTGAAGGCCTGTTTAAATTTGGAATTTCTTGATATTTCAGGCAATTCTTTTGTAGAGGGATCCATTGTCGATCCTCGAGTGTTGCAACACAGTCAGTTGTCAGTACAAGGAGAAAAACTAGGGGATTTTACAGACATTGAGCATTACAAGTATGTTAGCTAATATTTTGGGATGCAGACTTTTCATGTTGCTGTTTTCAATAGCTACCACAAAATTTGATCTTTTGTAAAGCCTTGTGATTGAGATAACTAGGATAATTTTATGTATATCCAAGAAGTAAAATGCGATAGAAAAATAGTGTAGGTTTAAACTTGAATAAATGCATGAGGCTTCATTAAATAAAGATTGAAAAGTGTTTTACTAAGATGATTATTTTCTGTCACCTTGCTTCCTGCTTTCTTGGTTCTTCATAGTTATACTCGTTACCGTTTTACAGATTTAGAATATATTGTAGAATGAAACTGGCTCTATTTATCTCTGTTTTGCAACTACTCTATATTTTCTCAAAAGATAGTGGAGCATTAGCCAGAATACGGTTTGTGGATGGCATGAAATCTTTCGTTTTTTCTCGAAATGCTAGTAGTCTAGCCTTTATGTTTTTGTTTGTTTGCAGAGGCATTCAAAACCTTTGTGATAGTTCACAGGCGATCGAGAGTGAGATTTTTTCAGGTGCACCTTTAAAAAATTTTCAAACTCCGAGGAAAGTGGAGAGTGTTCCCACCCCTGATCCCTTTTTGTCAGATTTTTTTTGTAAGAATAACGTAGCCGATTTAGGACGGGATACGGAAATCTATGACGATTCTAAATGCAATGTGGATGCAGGTGTGAGTTACTGTATTGCTTTTTGCAATGTATTACAAGAGTATCAATATCTAGATTCATAGTGAGATTGTGAAAATGTTACTAATGGACATGGGAGTGGCTTTTTTTTTCTTTTTTATTTTCTTTTATCTTGCATTTGATTGTATAGAATGTGTGATTCAACTTGTGCTAGCTAATCACCCATATAAGCATTTTTTTTCTTTTTTGTTGAATAAAAAGAAACCGGAATTGTAGGAGGATCTCATCCAATGGAAGAGATTATTGACCGTAACAAACCGACGCATGGCACTGAAGATATTTCGAGTTCAGAATGCGAAAATGATACTACCAGCGCCAATCCACTTCAAAATTTGTCTGTTATACTTGACGCAGTTTCCCAAGGCAATGATATGTCTGATGAGGACTCTGATTATAAACCTGAGAAAGAATTGGTATACGTCTGTTAAATTTTAACAATAAAGCAAAATAAGTTTAGTTTGTATTGCTTAATTGTATGAAGGTATTGCATCTTTTGAGTGACAAATATTTTCGTCCTAAATATGCTTTATTTTACTGTTTACTAGATGGATTCTTCGAGTTATGAGGAGTATTCAAGTATTTCCAGTGATGAACTTGAAGATGCCCGCAGCAATGGTTCTGATTGTCATGTTGACACCTTTTTACCTTCAAGGAAGCGCGCTAGGGATAATCGATATTACCAAGAGTCAAATTTGCTATCAAAATCAAACAATGGAAAGGAAATATTTCGGAAAAAAGCTTCGCATTTTATGAAACGATTGCGTGAGTTTTCCAAAATACACCCTTTTGTTTTACAAAAATATTTCTCCAGTAATTTCATTTCGAACCATTTGTTACATGATGCATCGCATGGTTGAAGTTCTACTCAATATTTTTCTCCTTTGATTTGACGATATCCTGAATAGGTACAAGGGTTAGGGTAAAGCCAAAAAGTTCACAAAGAGAAAAGATGCTGATAGCTTCGGAAGAAGGTAGTAGTTTTCGTGGCTCATCCCTCAATTCCGAAGATTTTAGTGATGAAGATTTTGAACCTGCAAATGAGGATGAATCATCTTCTGAGAGTGATTCTACTGTTTCTGAAAATGGTGTTTCACCTGATACCATTGCAGAAAGTGTATGTTGGAATAATGAATTTTTGCTACAGCGTCCTGCAGAAGCTAAGGTATGTCTGCATCCTCATTTTCAAACGGTAAGGACGAGCAAACAGGCAGACATACTCGAAAAAACGTATACTGGGAAGAATTATAACTCGGCAGCTGACACAACTACACACTTGCCATTTACCTCTTTAGAGGATTCAAACACTAACTTATCAATTTGCAGCTCCATCTCTCCATGTGCTTCCATTCCCCAAGATCACAGCAAACCCACGGATTCTCATAATAGCCACCCGCATTTACATATATCTAAAGATGATTTTCGCAAAAAAATAGAGAATAGCATTTGTCAGCAAGCTAATATTAATGATAAATTAGAAAATAATATTACTGAGCAGTCTGAAAATGAATTTCGAATTGCAAAACCTGAGTACAACTCAAGTGTTACTGGGAGTAATGGTCTTTCCAAACATTTACATGAAGCTGTTTCGCAGAGGAGCAGCGGCTGCAGTATATCTTCCCATTCATCTAGGGAAAGCTTCGATTCATCAACTAATAGTTCTGATACAGCTGAAGAAGAATCGTTATCTGATCAGAGCAGCGATTCCGATGGCAGTGATTCCGGTGGCAGTGATTCAAATGGCTCATGTACAGCAAGTGAGGATATGGAAGAGGAATTGTCCGCGTTGCTTGAGGATGCAACTCAAAGTGATAATTGATTTACGTTAATAATAAATTCGAAATGATTAGTTTCCTTAATGAACGTTACAAGTTGTTTTGGTGACGGTTTATTTCGATTTGTTAGTATAGGTTCCTGAGAAAAGATGCCCTATGCTTTTTTTTTGCAAAAAGCTGTCTCCATTCAAATTTTCCGTTCATGGAAAATAAGATCGGTTCATTTGTTATCAATTGATCTGTAATGTTTTCTTTCGTGCAAATATTGCCTCCTATTATTTTTTTAAATTTTGGCATATTTATGCATTCTTGCTTTAATAGTAGGCGATTGCAGGTAGTAGTGCTAAACAGATTGTTATTTTTTGAAGAGTTCCGTTCTTTGCAATATAACTTTTAGCCTTTGTGGGCGCATGTGCTTGATGATTCCTGATCAACATTTGCAGAATAAGTGATGAAAATTAGCACATAAACTTGATAAGCCTAATTGGCATTCCAAATAGATAATGATCTTTTAAACGACCTATCAAAAGTAAACTTTTTGAATGAGGCAACTCAATAGATTGATTTTAACGCAAATGAGAAGGAAATCACACACACATATAATACCATCCTCGTTGCTATCGAACATGTTCCGCATGGGTAAAATGTGATTTGAATTAATTTAAATCCAAGCAAACAGGTGAAAGTAGAGTATATCTACACTGAAAGAAACGACAAACTCTGAAAACAAGGTCGTTTGACATATTGCAGCTGTTACCTCTTGCTTTGTATGCTAAGAATATCGCAATCGACTTTGTCGTTTTTCCGATATTGGCAATCTTGTGGCATCACTGCGGTGACTAAGAAGAGATTCATCGTTTTTCTACGACTGGTCACATTTAGTTCTGAGGTCTTAGGTATTCATTCCATATGCTGCTGGTCAAGATCATTCAATGTTTATTCTACTACATGAAGATGACAGCCAGCGTTTGAAGTAAAATCGTTTAATTTATTACTCATCTATGCTTTTACCTTGAAATTTGGCAAGAGCATAAACTAGAACAAATAATTTCTATTACATTCTAATGGTGGAAGATTCGAAAGCAACGAGAATAAACGCTGATTTACCTTCATCGGCAAATTCAAGCAAAGAAGGTGCGCCGCGTGATCGATATCGCACTTTTCTGGATGTATATCTCACCGAGAGGTATCGAGGGCTGGCATATTTTCCTCAATCTGAAGAAGCTTTGGCTGCTGCGGCTTCCCCAGTTTCTCCCATGAAAATCCAGCAATTTTTTACCGAAGGATGTCTGGTCAAATCGGTCGTAATGGGTGCAGGAGGAGGCGTGCTAGGTTAGCTGGGAATGTTTTAATTCAAAGTGTGGGTAAATATATTCTTATGGGAATGCATACTTTTGCTTTCTTTACCGTTGCTTGTACAAGTGGTCTAAAAGTTTACTTCAGCATGTCAGGCAAGTATTGCTGATGATTTCTGTTGCTTTCTAGAATTATTTTGAAACAAGAAGCAATTTTACTCTATCTAATTGATATTTGTTACACACTTAAATAGAATGGTAGTACATTCTGAACTAAAGTAAGCTTTTACGCCGGAGACACGTTTGGGTAGAATATACTACCTTGACCAAGTTTTATACTGTTTCTTTCTACGAATTGCTATGCGGATAAAAGTTTATTCCCTCACTTTAGACTTTGTGAAACAATTCAATTTACTTTGAATGTTTTATCAAAGTGCTAAACAGATTTAGGTATGAGCATCAAATTTTGAGTATTTTATTTTTTATGATATAAACCGTAATAAGGGGTTTGAAAATGATTCATTTCAAAAATTTGTAAGCTAGCGGAATTGTCTACTTTTGTAGAATGATCCTCTACAGGCGGTTATTTATAATTGTTGCTGATACTAGAACAGCCACATTTACTTTGCCTTCCTTATTCCTGGAAAAACCACGAAAATAAATTTCCTTATGGTTGTAAATAGTATGCAATTTTATATTCCTTGAATATCTGCAAGCGGTATTTTTATTTTTGTCTTACGACGTCCAAAGTGATTCCAGCACTCTAGTTTTTCTCAAGGAATTCATTTATGTTAGTATATGTAGTGTTGCTGCTTGGATTAGTTTATAATGTAAGATTGGTTACCATTCTGACAATGATTTTATTAGGAGTACTTTTTGGAACCTTCATGTTTGCAATGAAGCCTATGGATGTGGACACTTCTTTGCGATTTACGCAGCAAGTAAAGCAGCAATACAAGGGCTTTGTACCGGATGTAACGAGGAGTGCCAAAAACTTTGCCAAGATTGGTTTAATTTATTCTTTAGTGGAATGCTTCTTAGAGCGGGTATAACCTTTTCTGTGTATCGTTTTCATTACGAGTCATTTTGGCCGAAAAAGACAATTCATTGAAATGAAACCAGAATTTACTACTCTTTGTAACGCATTTTTATTTAATTTTGTTGTGGAATTCTCGAAAGGATATTCAAACAGTTGCCTGGAGGCTGTGGAGTGAGAAGCATGAAGTAGCTGATTCTTAAAAGAATTTTCAATACATATTTCTACTTGTTGAGAACTGCTTGTCTGTATGGGATCTTATCTGATGATTTTGTAGGAACGGGCTTGTCGTGATATGAACAATGCAGTGTATGCTGGCTGTGTGACAGGCGCAGCGCTTGCCTGGAAAGGTGTGTAAACTTCCAAATTTTTTTGAGCACCATTTTCTATTTAATCGCATCTACTTTTTTCCATTTATATCTACTTTTTTCCATTTATTTCTGTACATACGAACGGAAGAAACCCTACTTTTTTTCTTATTTTCTCTTCAATGTAGAAAACTTAACTTTAAAATTGTTTAATTCATTCCTTATCGTAGACCTAATAGCCCTAAATTCTTTTGATGAGAATTTTAAATGTGATTACGAATTTGATCCCTGTGGAATATGTATAAAAGATGCTCTTGAGTTAATTTTTTTTCAATCTACTTATTGGCATTTACTTCTCTTTCCTTATTTTCTCTCAACATATATCTTTTTCATTTTGTTTTGTTTATCACTCTCATATCTCTCTATTCATAATTGCTTTTCAAGGGCAGAGAAATCCTTTATATTTTTTTAACTTATTTCTTCTGTAAAATTATTCTTTTGTTTCAAACATGTTTTTATCTTTGAGATACTTTTTATTTTTCAATGACATTTCATTTCTCTTTTGCATGGTATCCTGAAAGAGAAATAAACAGAGATTTTGTGATGAAATTCATCTAGAGGGATATATTTATTTGGAGGAGAGAGAGAAAGAAATGAAGAGATATAGAGAGAGAGAGAAATGAAGAGATATAGAGAGAGAGAGAAATGAAGAGATATAGAGAGAGAGAGAAATGAAGAGATATAGAGAGAGAGAAATGAAGAGATATAGAGAGAGAGAGAAATGAAGAGAGATAGAGAGAGAGAGAAATGAAGAGAGATAGAGAGAGAGAGAAA
>JADAQX010000441.1:0-41457 GCA_015476325.1 Cardiosporidium cionae
AAGTGAAAGCAGAGTGGATAGACTTCAAAGTGAAAGCAGAGTGGATGTATTTCAAAGTGAAAGCAGAGTGGATAGACTTCAAAGTGAAAGCAGAGTGGATAGACTTCAAAGTGAAAGCAGAGTGGATGTATTTCAAAGTGAAAGCAGAGTGGATAGACTTCAAAGTGAAAGCAGAGTGGATAGACTTCAAAGTGAAAGCAGAGTGGATGTATTTCAAAGTGAAAGCAGAGTGGATAGACTTCAAAGTGAAAGCAGAGTGGATAGACTTCAAAGTGAAAGCAGAGTGGATGTATTTCAAAGTGAAAGCAGAGTGGATAGACTTCAAAGTGAAAGCAGAGTGGATAGACTTCAAAGTGAAAGCAGAGTGGATAGACTTCAAAGTGAAAGCAGAGTGGATAGACTTCAAAGTGAAAGCAGAGTGGATGTATTTCAAAGTGAAAGCAGAGTGGATAGACTTCAAAGTTAAAGCATCATCACTATTGGTATAGCAGCTACACAGTATTTTTCTATCTCCTTATCTAAACAAAATTTGTTTTTCTTTTTTCGATAAGCGTAACTTTTGTGTAGATTTAATTGCCTACAATTAAAAAATTTCATGGCCAACACAGCTTTACATATTACAAATATTTCAGCTTTCCAAAATCAATTCGGCGTGTTCCAAACATGGTCCAGTAGAAACGAAACCACACGGTCATAAAAATAACTCCCATGAACGCGGCTGACACAGCTCTGCAGTAAATTACAATCACATAATACAAATCTGTATGAGTCACTCGTGCTGCCTCTACGGTATCGACTACAAAGGTGTAGCAATAGAGTACGTGGGTTATGAATTAAGCAAAAATCACAGAGTATCTTCCTTTATTCATTTTCTACTCTCCCATCACCGCATGTATAGGCTCATGGAGTAAGCATACTTTAGTCCTTCCAGTTTTCGTTCATCATGGGTGGGTTCTGTTGCCCAGGTCATAAAATTGACTACATCTTTAGCCTGTAAAAAATTAAACCAATCCTTCTTGAACTTGAATTTGATAAAACTAGAGAACCTACACAGTGTGCAACCGATAAAACTAGCATTTTTACCATTTGTGAAATATTGTTGGGTGTACCATCTTCATAATCAATCATGTCATCCATCAACGGCTGTAGACATACATGGAATCATAAAAACCAAAAAATATATATAACACTAGAAACGCAAGCAGCAGACAGTCTGTTATAAAATGGTAAATAGACTCTCATAATAACAAGGATAGCCTTTCTAAGCACTCAAAGTGTACATCCACGGCTACAAAGGCATACAGGAGGCATGGCAATTGCACCGCCAGGGAAATACGTATTGTAATACAATCCACCACGAAGCTCAATACCCTCAGGAGGCTCACGATACCTAAGAAAATAACAAAGTAAAAACTAGTGAGGTGTCTGCGTAACTATGTAGATCGAGGGGAAAAGATGGACAAAGATAAAATGTTTAAAAAAAGGTAAAAACAATGGTTTTCCTGTCAGGAGGAGAGGCATAACGTATGAAGGACTTCATGAACACACACTATGCCTCTTCCCATTCCATACGTACTATCCTACCCAGTAAGTAAGGCATAGACATAGTCTGGACCATTATGACGTGCTGCTGAAATAACGGATAAATCGGGAGGATTCGCCCCACCGTTGGCATATCGTGCAGCTAAATGTAGAAAAAGTGAACAAGATGCAAAATATATCCTATATACTTGCAAAAACACTAACAGAAAGAGATATTTAGGTCGATTTCAAATATAGCCACTTTTTAATGCAAATCATTTTCCTACCTTATGTTTCTCATTCATAAATTATATCGTGTTACCTTCTTCGTTAGGATAGGGTTTAGGGAAATGATCCGGGAGAGTACCTGGACGAGTATACATTTCACCTTCTTCATTTGGTCCATCCGTGAAATCGTAGGAAGCCGCAATTTGCTTCATTCGTTTCTCAGGTAGGATTTCGTTAACCAAATGACGAAATTGAATAAGTTCCATAGAATGGCAAGAGGCACACACTTTGCGGTAGACTTCATAACCTCGTCGCAGACTGAAACAAATAATAAGAAAAACAAGTTTAAAAAATGATCCTTGATGTGTTTACCGTCAAATTTCTGAAAAAAGATATGAAATAAACACACTGCCTCAATTTAATGGAGGCAATCTCTAACACATACTCGTAGGCTTCCTACTTGCATTCACAAAAAATTTGCAGTGAAAAAGTATAAGAAAAAAGTGTCTCTAGCAGTGTGGATAAAAATATATTACAGCTAGAAAACTAGAAATAGGAATAGCCCATTGTTTTCCAAAAAAAGTATATTTTTTGACTTACCTTGGAACATCATGGCTGTGAAAAATGGATTTGAACCAGAAGGGTTGGTTGGGAGCGTGCGGAGGAGGTTTCTCCATACACCACGCCACTGGACGACTTTGTAAGATCCCATGAAGGGCAGTTGCTCCAAGGGCAAAGGCGAGATAGTACTTCAAACTGCACATATATATATATAACATACAAACATTTTTCAAATTAAAGGCTAAAGCATGATAACACTACTTCATCCAAGAAAATTAAAATAAACAATAGCTTTTGACAAAATTTCACAAGAAACACAAACAAACCTCTGATATCTGTACTTAGAGCGTTCCTTCACTTCCTCCTCCGAGAATGGCTCAAAAGGCCTTTCAAGACGGGTTTGCACATGGCGGTCTGCAATATAATAATCAACTCCCTCAACAAGGGTTCCACGCGCTTTTTGACGTTTGTAATCAGTCACTGGAGTGCGATATTTATCCGACGGCCTTAAAGGATCTACAATATTTTTAAAAAACCATCTCATGCGATTGTTTGATGCCACACAAAGCGAATACCATTGCTTCTCAAATTGCTTGTTCCATCGCTGGATCATATAGCGACGCCACTGAATGAAAAGCACAAAAAAACAGGTATGGTTCTAGCAGTGAAAAATACGAGTACTATCCTATTTGAAAGAAAGGAACAGAAAAAACTGAATCAGAAGGCGGTAACAAAGGCAAATTTACGTCAGGAAAGCCCTTACTTGCGGACGCAATTGAAGCCATAGTTTATCTGTATATCCGACAAAAAGCTTCTGCAGCGCATCACCACCTCCAGCCATCTGGTTCTTTTCAAGGCAACAAAAAGGGAATAGGAGAAACAAGGAAAGAGGAAGAAAAATACATTCGATTCCAAGGCTTGCGTAAAGTGGCTGAATAGGATGTTGAATAAGGAACACGAAGTGTTAGTGCACTGCCCAAGGGGCTAACTATTTTAGCGAAATGAAGGGAAATTAGTTAATCTCATAGGAGAGGGATTGGAGGATGCGAGGTGAAAAGTCAGGTGAAGAAGTAGCACAAAGAAAATCTTTAAATTCAGCGGAAATAGTACCTTACTCAAGCCAGGTTAATCTGCCCTAAAGTGGCGAAGGGCAAATTTGAAAGAAGCGTGCATGTCTTCAAGGACGAAAATCTAAAAAATATTTTTAATTCTTGTTTGTTTCACTCTTCTTATAATACGTAAGGTTACAGATTCGTCAGAAAACTGGACGGAAACAGCTTATCTTATGTGATTGGTAGCGCGCTGACAGAAAAATCTTGCGACGAAACACATAGAAGCAGCATCAAGTGGAAATTTACCGGCATTTTGCTTTATGTACTACCAGCAAAGTGTGGAAATCAATTTTAATTCTTGGCTAACGGTAGGTTTCTTGAAAGTATCTAACGCGTGAATATAACTATTAACATATTGAAGATGCTCGTGATAATAATGAATAGTTTTTGCGAAGAAAGCGATACATAAACAACATAATTTAAGTGATTTTTGTAGTTACAATGGTTTGTTTCATCTGTAGCAAGGATTATTTCGAATAAACTTGATTTCTGATTTTAGGTTTAGTAGTATAAGAAAAGTGTGTACTTGAAATAGCAGAATATCTAAACTGATGAGCACGTCTGCACTTCTGGTTGGAAGTGCTTAGAACAAAGTTCAGATTCAGATTGTATGGTACAAACTGAAAATTTTGGGTAAAAACGTCACGTTGAAAACTTTTTTCAAGACAAGAACAGCTGAAAAAAACGACAAATGAAATAATTAGAACAATAAACTTGAAGAACAACGTGACAAGTGCTATATGATTAAAGTATAGAAAGAACATCAGATTATAGAGACGGCCGCGTGATATTTTGAAAAACAGTAATTGTTAATATTTTGAATTTGAAGCAATGCAAAGAAATTCTGCAATATTATGAGATACCATGATATATTCGAAATTACTCAATTGAAAAAGTTATTATATCTATTATTTTTGCCGCAAATTTAGACAATAGCAAAATATCGACTGAAACAGGAAAGGTTTATATTATGATTCGTTCTCGCAGTGACGAAAATCATAGCATTGTTGAAAATTAAAAATTGGCAGACGTACTTAAGGTAATACTGCTTCAATCAGGAAAATTGTGCTTTTTAATCCAGAATTGATATTATAATTATACTGACTTGCTGATCCTCTAATAGAACAAATTTAGGTCATTTGGATAAAATGAAGAATAGTTATTGTAATTATCGCTTGCAATCAAAAGAAAATCTCCACTAGAACAAGAATTAATATGAGCTAATTCAAATAATTATTCTAGTCTTTTTATAGAGAGCAGATACAATTAAAATATTTGCACTTCGAGTCATTTCACCGAAGAAGCCGATGAAGTGAGACAGGTGTTAAAGAATAATAGTTATACCGAGTAAAATTTACATACTATTTCGTGTTTAATCATTGCTCTTGTTACAGCTCTTATAGTGAGTTTAGGGCTATATTTTTCTATTGTTTTGTAAAATGTACAATTTCATGTATACTTTACTGCTGCTGACGATTTTATTATTTCTATGTAGCCATATTAAGAAAAAGCATAGTAATAAAATAAATGCATTATTTTATAAAAGCCACAGCAATAGCCATAAAGCAATTAATTTAAATTTAAGGTTTTATCGTTTGCAATAAAAAGAAACAATAGCGTTTGCACTCTATCTTTTTTGGTTTTCCTTAAAGTAAACATGAGAAGTAAAAATACCTAATTTTTGCATTATTTTCTGCCAAATTCCTTCAATTCATTGTTTTTACTATATGAAAAATTTGTTTAATACTTGCAATGCTTGGATAGAAAAGCGGAATCGGATGCACTCAAGAGTCAATCCTCGGTGATCTTTGCCTCTTCTATATAGATGGTGCTCAGACATAGTAGAATGCTAGCGAATAGGATGTAACGAAACTTATTTATTAAAATTTGAACTTTTTGTCTGATTAGGCATAGTTTTGATTGTTTTCTCAGGGAATCTTTATTACATATCTTCCACACAACGTGTGTACGCCATTTATTTTTTATGCTTGCTTTCGAACTCTAAGATAATATTTGAAATATTTCTCTATTGAAAGCTGCCCGTAAAATTGATTACGAATATTCTTGCAGTAACATTTCCACTTACAGCGAATATCGCATTTAGAAAGCTGTCATATGCAACAATTAAGCTACTATGAAAAGCATTTTTCCAGTATAATTTCTCCCACCCACCGGCAGGTCACTGTGGCATAACCCTCGATCTCTATATTAAATTAGAAAACAAAAATTATCTTGAATAGCAGCTAGAATAGTGCTGCAAAGCACCTCACTCCAGAAATTCAATAGCAGCCGAAAATTGTAGTAAAATTTGATGTTTTGGTCACGAAATTTTCATTAATGTAAATATTTTTAAAAAGATGCAAGTGCTTAGCACCTGTTTGTTGCTGAATTTTCTAAAAGTACAATAACATTGCATGGCAAAAAGCTTCAATTAATTCATGTTGCTTCCCTGCATTATGTGCAGACAGCTACACGGAGAAGTTTAGGAGCAACTTCATCAAAAAGTTTTCGAGATGCACCTTACAAAAAGCCGCTCCCTTCCCTATAATGGGAAGAGTGTGCACATTTTAGTAACAGTGTTCGCAGCCGCCGAGCGTTTACTGCGCCACAATGTCAAAACTATGAAGACTCTCGAGAAGTGTGAGATATCCCTTCAATTAATTTGCAGTGCATTCGTATTCTTGAAGTAAGCACCCTAATATGCTTCTCTCACCAATTTTTCACCCGAGAAGGAAGAAATGGCAAATAAAATAACATGGCCATTGAGATGTTTTTCCGTATTGGTTGATTGTAGAAATGCGTGAAAGAAATGGCTACCTGAGTACTTATTCTGTAAGTCAATTCTTAAAAATTCCCAAACATCACCAAGAGTAAAAAGCTGCACCTACATTGATGTGTAGTTCATTTAAGCAATTATGAACCTTTTTTTTGTTAGGTTTAGTTGCTCTCTTTTGCCTATTCAAAAGATATTGCGAGGCAGCCGCCCTGCAGCTACGAATGCAGTGTTTAATTCTATCAAAAAAAGCAAAAAATAGTTCATACTTTACTCTTTTGTTGGTCCTATTTTTCTTCTCTACTCCTATTCGGGTTGTACTATAATGTAATTTATCTTGAAGTACTTTTCGTTTTCCTTTTTGTATTTCTTTTTGTTCGCTGCTCGTGCTGGTATTGCGGCAACACATTACTCCTTAGAGCGAGCATACTACGTACAATTTGTGGTTGGGTTTTAGCAAAGATATGTAACGTGAGCATTGTCGCATGCCTCGTGTAAAATCTTCTATTCCCAAGCGAAGGAAGTGCTTGGTAAAAACGGATGCCGAACCGGAGGATGTCTCCACACTTTCTCCTGTTGAGGAGTCTCTCTCTTCAGGAGACTCGGCATATTCCGAGGATGATTCCTTTGTTTCTTTGAGAAGGCACCGACGTGAAGGTGTCTTGCCGTGCAGTCCTTCGAAGAGACAGCGTACCTCCAAGCAACCATTTTTTACTTCCGCCAAACAAGATCTTCCTTATCCTCACCATGGAGGCCGTGAGTTATTCCGGTGGAAAAACTTGGAATTCTATGCTTCTTCTGCGTCCTTCTCCAGTGCTGACAACCCGGTGTCGGAGAGAATGTTCCCCACGGTACTTCAAACAGGAGAAGTGGAAGGATGGGTGCGCATGAATATATTTGTTCCGATTTCAAATGAAAAATCGAATGCGCCTTTGGAGAAAGCCGTAAGCGCCGTGGAATTGCCCACTCTCGATGATGAGACGCAGCACGCACTCGTCGGATTTGCCTTTGTACCCATTGCTTCCCTTTCTCCTGCCACACACGCCACCATCGTCAGCATTCTCCCACGTTTGCAACGCGCCAGCGTCCTATGCTTTGAAGCACATCTTACAGCCTATACGGAAGCATCCAGCGAGTCTCGTCCTTCTGTAGGGCCTCAATCATCCCTCGTAGAAACTGCTGAGAGTTTATGTTTTCCAAAGGAAATGGAAGGTTCTAATTTTTCCAAGCAATGGAGAGGGGATGTACGTGTTCTTCTCTCCGAGACACGTGCCTATGAACACTTCTTACCCACGAATTGGGTATATAAAGACACCACTTTACCGTCTATATGCACCTTTTGGAAGTGGTATACAGGTTCTATTTTAGGTGTTGAGAGTTTACTACAGCCTCAGCCTTTGACAAAAACGGAGCGAACAGTGGAGATGGATGCACACTTTTTGTATGATTGTATTGTCTCCGAATGGAAAGCACTTTCCCATGACTCCAGTTTCCCCTCTTCTGCCCCTCTCCCCTCTTTCCTACCGAGTGGAAACGAAGGAAAAGCAACGCTTTCGTCCCTACGATGCCTTCTACGCCCCTATCAGTGGCGTGCTGTCCATTTTGCTCTACAGCGGGAGAGGCAGCCGGAGAAGAAACTTTGCTGCAACCCTTTTTGGGTAGCCTTTGAAATTCCTGCACCTAAAGAACGACAGAGATGTATCCCTTCGTTGACAGTGGCACCCTCTCTCTTGTGGATTCATGCGGTGACAGGCAGGTACACCTGGATTCCTCCAGGAGAAGCGGAATTTTCCGTCTCAGGTGGCTTTCTCTGCGATGAAATGGGATTGGGAAAATCTGTAGAAGTTATTGCGTTAATCCTATCGCATCCAAAACCTTCCTCTCTTGCCTCTATGGAAGAAATCTCTTCTAGCCATACCGCCCTTATATCCCTACGTCCAGAGACACCCTCTGTAGCCATTTCTACCTCGGGTCCTCGTCTCTCTCCTCCTGTCATTTCATTAGTCTCATTGGATCGTTGTAAATATACTGTTGATACACATTTTAATGGAATGCCGGTGTGCGCTTCCTCTTCTTCTTTTGTTTCTTCCTCAAGAGATCTACAAGCATCGCAGGATGCCTCCCCTTTGTGTTTAGAGGATGGAAAGGAAGCTTCTTTGAAGGATAAAGGCATAGGAGCCTCACCTTTACATAGGGATGAATCCTGCAAGAAGCCATGTTTAGAAACTTTTATGGCCCCTGCAGATGCCTCTATAGACGTTTCTTCCATAGATAAAACTCATGAAAAAAATTATAACTTTCCTGCCATCCAGACTGCCTCTACACACATGGATAGACTCGAGGAAGAATCTCACCCTTTATGTACTTCTCATAGCATACAAAAGGAATCCATGACTACCAAACTCCTCTGTCCATGCAATCATGCAGCGGTGGAGAAGAATGAGCGTCTCCTGCGTTGTTCACGGTGAGTCAATGCTGCGTTTAGGAAAGTGCATCTTATTTTTTTTTTTTTAGTTTAGGAATATGTATTTCGTTCCTGTGTGTGTAAAGTTTTCTCATCATTCCTGTGTGTGTAGAGTTTTCTCATCGTTTTTGTGTGTGTAAAGTTTTATCATCATTTTTGTGTGTGTAGAAGAGTTTCATGACCTTCGTTTTCTTTTTGAATTGTTTCTCAATTTCAAGAAATAGAAATTTTTTTGAATGAAAAATAAAATACGCAGGCAACTACGAAGAGGGGGAGAAAATAGAATTCCTATCTTAACGCACAGTCTTCTAACGTTGATGTCTTTCTTTTTAATATAAATCTTATACATTGAGAGTGAGAGTATTTTAATATCCTATGGATATTTCTTCTTTTGTACAGACATTTTTATACTATAGTATTTTCTGCTTTAGTTTATACTAAATAAATATTTTGGGATTTTTTTAGATGTATACACTACTTCCATGCACTCTGCATGGATTCTATGATTTCTGAAGAAGTCTCCAAAGGGGATTTTCTCTGTCCTTGGTGTACTGTAGAAGATGAAGCTGTAGTAGAGCTTCCAGCCACACTTATTGTGGCTCCCTCTTCTATTGTTGAACAATGGATGCAAGAAATTCGGTTAGTTTTATATTATTTATTCAATTTTTTGATACATTTATGATTTTTTTTATTGTTTTTCTACATAAACTTGTACTTTGTGTTGCTTTTTTAATTTATTATTTTTATTTTGTAGTTTTTATTTTCCTGACTCTATTTCTTCATCACATTTTTTTCTTTTTTTCCATTTCCTTCTCATCTTCTTTTATTTTTTCTCATCTTCTTTTACTTTCTCTCATCTTCTTTTACTTTCTCTCATCTTCTTTTACTTTCTCTCATCTTCTTTTACTTTCTCATCTCTCATCTCTTACCTTCTTTCTCATCTCTTACCTTCTTTCTCATCTCTCATCTTTTCAATTTTCTTTTCTTGTAATTTTGAGAATTTCTCTTTATTTTCAGGCATCATTGTGAAGAAGATTCTCTGAAAGTCACCATATATAGTGGAATTCGAAATATTCAATCTCGTTTAGAAAAGCGAGTATACTTTAACGCATGAATGCATTCTATTAAAATTATATGCATAGAAAACTCATCTTTTCTTAGAATTTTATAATGTAGACGTAGAGAGAACCAAATCTACAGTGGAGTGATATATTTTTAGTTTTATTTTTCTCAATAATTTTATTCTATCCTTTCAATATCTCTGTAAGAAATTTTATTTTTTCTTAAGTACTTGCATGTGCATTGGCTGTTCTCTTCTTCTTCTTAATTTTTGATGTAAAATAGTATTTTCTCTTATTCTACATATACTTCTTTTTATATGACTACAGTGTCTATGTTTTATTATACATTCATGGATAATTTTTTTTTATAAAATTGACTATTTTCTTGTTTTCTCAATTATTTTTTTCTATTTGTGCAATTTCGTTTGTTTCAACACATTTTCACTTTCCATTCCATCCATTCTCAACGTTTCATTCAATGCATTCTCTCTCTTTATTTTTATAAAAATGAAATTTTCCAGAGAAAGATATTCCATCCTTCCTCTCTTTGTTCAAAGCAATCCGCAGTGGATCAAAGTTTAGAAACAGAAGTAAGAATATTGATTATGAAAAAGATTGAAATGAAGAAAAGAAGAGTTTACTCATTTTGTTGGAATGTGCACTTCTTACAACGTTATTCTTTTCTTCTTTTTTTTAAAATTCACTTTTTCTTTTCTTGATTGTAATTTTTAATATGTTTTGTGTGATACTTTTTTATTAGATTCTTCTGAGTAGAAATCAGCTAAAATTATATGATATTGTTATCACCTCCTACGAAACATTACGTGAAGAAATTTATTTTTTAAAGGATGCCACTGTAGAACTACGGTAAATTTTTTTTATTTTATATATTATTTTTTTTTTTATTATATATTTTATAATTTATATTTTTTTTATTATATTTTTTTTTATTATATTTTTTTTTTATTATATATTTTATTTTTATATATTATATATATATTTTTTTTTATATTTTATAATATATATATTTTTTTTATATACTTAATATATCACACATCTGCTTTTAAAATTTTATAGATATAAAAAACGTTATAAAAAATTGCCTTCTCCTCTTATTGGTGTTTATTGGTGGCGATTAGTTTTAGATGAAGCGCAAATGGTTGGAGGTATTCTTATTTATATTTATAAAAAATATTATAAAAATGTAGTTTTCTATTATTTTTTATAAAATTTGTTTACTTACTCTATTTGTTATTTTTAAAAGAATATTCATTTTTTTTCTTCTCATTATCTCTTCCTTTTTTTTCTAACTTTATAGATTTTTTCTCATTTTCTCTAATTTTTTTTTATTTCTAAGGATTTACTTTGGCTGGCCGTATGGCTAAGCAAATTAAATCTAAGCATCGCTGGTGTGTGAGTGGAACTCCTATCGTTCATCGATTGGGAAGAGAATTGGCAGGATTACTCTCTGTTTTATCTCCTGTGGGTTTACCATGGGTTGAGAATACAACTTTCACAGAGTAAGAGAGTATTTTAATGTTTATATATATATAGAGAGAGAGAGTGAGAGATAGAGAGATAGAGTGAGTAGTATATATATATAAAGAGAGAGAGAGTAGTATAGATATTTATAAAGAGAGAGATAGAGTGAGAGATAGAGAGAGAGTAGTATAGATATTTATAAAGAGAGAGATAGAGTGAGAGATAGAGAGAGAGTAGTATATATATATAAAGAGAGAGATAGAGTGAGAGATAGAGATAGAGAGAGAGTAGTATATATATATAAAGAGAGAGATAGAGAGAGTGAGAGAGATAGAGAGAGTAGTATATATATGAAGAGAGAGATAAAGATAGAGAGTAGTATATATATATAAAAATATATAAAGACTCGTTTTAAATATTCTAGAAAAAAAGCGAGGCCATGAAATAGATGGAATGTTAAAAAAAAAATTCAAGTGAGAAAGTAAAGAAATTTGGGAGAGAGTATACTATAAGGAGAGAAAAAATGCATAGACATTTTATAGAAGTTAACAGACGAAGGAGAGAGTGAATGAAGATATGAGAAAAAAAAATACAGAGAGAATCTTAAAAAAGAAGATTATACATTATTATATGTTGATTTGGTTTTGAAATTCTTCAGTAAATTATAAATAGTAGTTTTTATTAGAAATTCATATTTTTCTATAAAGAGGGAAACATATACTAAAAAATAGGGGCTAATTTATTTATTTTAATTTTTCTGAGATTTTTATAGATGTGTTGTAATTCAAACATCTTTTTTTATTTCTTTTTCATTCTTCTTCTTTTTTCTTTATCACATCTTCATCCTCTTTTTAGTCTATCAAACAAATTTGTACTACAATTCTTTTCTTGGTTATTTTTTCTGAAAGAAATGAAAATTTTCTTTTTTTTCTTGTAGAGAGTGGCTGAAGCCATTGAGTAGTACTATTCCTGAATCTCGATTAATTTGTAGAAATTCACAGCAAAACTTTGAGGATTTCACATCTAAGGAGGCTTCTTCTTCTCCTCCGTTTGATTCTACAAAGATGTATTTTACACAATGGGGAAATATATCTTCTACGCTGGTAAGAAGGATTGCAAATTTTGAGTGAAATTTCGAAATAATATAATTTATTGATATGAAGTTAGGAGGAGAGGAGGAGGGGGAGAGGAGGAGGGGGAGAGGAGGAAAGGAGGAGAGGAGGAGGGGGAGAGAGGAGGAGGGGGAGAGGAGGAGGGGGAGAGGAGGAGGAAAGGAGAAGAGGGAGAGAGGAGGAGGAAAGGAGAAGAGGAGGGGGAAAGGAGGAGAGGAGGAGGAAAGGAGGAGGGGGAGAGGAGGAGGGGGAGAGGAGGAGGGGGAGAGAGGAGGGGGAGAGAAGGAGAAAATGACAGGAGAGAGGAAGTGGAGAAGAATATTATATGAGAGAAGGAGTGAGTACTATCTAAAAGACAGCACTAGTTGTTTTATTTTTTCAACTATTTTATCTATTTCTTCTTCTTAATTTAGTATCAAGTGGTGACATTTCTTCGACCTCTCTTTTGGCGTACTTCGTTTGCTGGTAATATTAATATACATAAGAATAGTATTCTTTCAAGCTCTTTGTATTACATAGAGTGTTTATTGTCCACAGAAACAAAGAAATAATAAAATTTAAGGAGATATCTTTCAATAGAAACGGTTTAGAGAGTTGAAAGTGAATGAAAAATGTTATTTAAAGAAACTGAGATTGTTTTTATCACATTTATGTCTCCTTTTCTATCATGTTTTTGTGAGTGTGTAGATGTCTTACAACATATGAAAATTCAGTTTTTATTTCCTTCTTTACTGCTCTAATGTTTTAGCTAATCATCGCTAGGATTTATTTTTGCTTTTTTAAATATTTCTTGTTAGTGTACTCTCTTTTTATTCTTATATGATTTGTATTCTTTTTTAGATATGTACATTTTTTTATAATATTTTTTTTATCAATTTCCATTCATTGAGCTTATTTTTTAAAAATTTTCCTTTTTTTTAATTTTTCTAAATTTACTTTGCTTTCTTTTTATACCTTTTCCATATTTCTTTTTTTTCCCTCTATCTCTTCATCCTCTTCATCCTCTCACTATCCTCTCTTCATCGTTTCACTATCCTCTCTTCATCCTCTCACTATCCTCTCTTCATCCTCTCACTATCCTTTCTTCATCCTCTCACCCTCCTCTTCTTCTACGTGTGTTTTTTCTTTATAGATGTCACAGAGGAGGTAGGTATTGGTTCTCCACAGAATATGGATGAATATATAGAATTCACAGCTTTAGAAGCGTATTTTTATACAAAGCAGAGAGAAATGAGTCTCTCGAATTGCCGCCGTTTTGTAGAGAAGGGAAAAGGAAATGCTCACGTCACTCTCACCGATGGATCTCCTCAGCGTTGGCATTCCTCTCGTCCAGATGCTTCACAGGCCATACGTATTGAAGCTTCACTGTTATCTCTTCGTCAAGCTTGTATTCATCCACAATTGGGAATGGCGGGTATAAAACGAACGCAGCAAGCAGCGACGATGTTGGAAAGCCACCAAGCAGACGATGCAGCGCTGTCTTCCAACGCTGGCGGTTTCCCTGGCGATGTCTCTCTGCTTAGAAGAATGCCTCAGAGGCACAGCAGAGGCAAGCAGAGAGGGAAACGCAAAGGGAAAATTGCCTCTGGGCAGTCTCAAACATTTTCTAGCCATCAATTTATGGCTATGGAAGAAATTCTGGAGAAACTTTTACATAAAAGCAAGGTGAGATGAAGCAAGAGGCTGGAAGGAAGGATAGCTTGCAGTATTTGAATTTATTGATGGAGTTGAATTGAGTGGAGTGGAGTGGCGTTGAATAGAGTGGAGTGGAGTGGAGTGGAGTTGAATAGAGTGGAGTGGAGTTGAATAGAGTGGAGTGGAGTTGAATAAAGTTGAATAGAGTGGCGTTGAATAGAGTGGAGTGGAGTTGAATGGAATGGAGTTGAATAAAGTTGAATTGAATAAAGTTGAATTGAATTGAGTTGAATAGAGTGGAGTTGAATAGAGTGAAGTTGAATAGAGTGAAGTTGAATTGAATTGAGTTGAATAGAGTGGAGCTGAATGGAGTGGAGTTGAATAAAGTTGAATTGAGTAAAGTTGAATTGAGTTGAGTTGAATAGAGAGGAGTTGAATAAAGTTGAATAGAGTGGCGTTCAATAGAATAAAATACAATAAAATAGAGTGGAAGGTTGTGTGGATGGAAGGTTGGGATTTAAATTTATTCAAATATTCTGCATGTTCATTTATACAAATTACTTTCTGAATATAATATTTTCTTTGATGTTTATAGATGGAAACAGAAGAAGCTCTCCGTGCATTGTGTGCAGATTTGAATGGTTTAGCAGGCATTGCATTAATTCAAGGAGATGTATTTTCAGCCTTACAATCATATAGGTGGAAAAAAAGAGTTTTTATATAAAAGAAAAAAGTTGAAGTTCTTTTCAAAGCAAACTTAGAATATATCCTGTAATGTATATACATCTACAGACGGTTCAAAAATAAATTTTTATGAAACTTTACATTGTTTTTTGTAGGGAATTTTATATATTTTTAATAGAGTGGGAGGGATTTTATATATTTTTATTTTTTTTAAAACTTTTGGATGCTTTTACAAGATATGTTCTATTGTGAGAAAAAGAGTGCACAAAAGGAGAAAAATGGAAGTAAAAAATATTTTATAAGATATCCACCGATATCACCTCGATAAAAAGAATAAAATTTATATATATATTTTTTTTTTATAATATTTTTTATCTTTCTCTTTTTCTCTATTTTATTTTTTAGACGTGTTTTATCACTTGTAAAAGGAACTTCTCAGAAGGAAATATTTCATGTGGATACTTTGCAACAAATTCATGCAGCACATAATTTGAATGCTATTTTTGAAGGGACAATCGAAATAAATGGAGAAATACGATCTGCTGTATGTACACCTTTTGAAGAGGAGAAAATGTTGCATACATTTTGTTCGACGTTAAAAATGCGTTATATTTCAAAGATTGTAGAGAAATTAGAAGTTTCTCGAAAAGATTATGAAAAGAAGAAATCTCTACGACTTGAAGCTGCCTCTTCTAAAGATCAAATGGGTAATGCATGGTATGCCTCCCTCTTAACTCTTAAATCTATAGAAGGCATGGATTTCATTCATAGGTAGAGTTTTCTATTTTTCTATCTATGTTTCTATCTTTCTTTTTCTATCTATGTTTCTATCTTTATTTTTTCTATCTATTTTTTCTATCTTTATTTTTTCTATCTTTTTATTTTTTCTATCTTTATTTTTCTATCTTTCTATTTTTCTATCTTTATTTTTCTATTTTTGTATTTTTCTATCTTTATTTTTCTATCTTTCTATTTTTCTATCTTTATTTTTCTATTTTTCTATTTTTCTATTTTTGTATTTTTCTATCTTTATTTCTCTATCTATTTCTCTATCTATTTCTCTATCTTTCTATCTATCTTATCAAAATATCTCTCTTCTTCTTCTTTTCTTCTTTTTTTTTTAGAGTGAAGCTTTCAATGAATAATCTAAGAAATTCCATGTATGAACGTTCTACAAAGCAAAAAAATTTTCGTTTTCCAAAATTTGAATCTCCTGTTGGATTAATTGTGGCCATTGAAAGTTATCTCTCTCAGATTGACGAAATTTATTCGGATTTAACAAGGGTAGAATTCTCTATAGTTTCTAAATTTCTCGATGTTTCATCTTTGATATATTTTTAATTATTATTTTCTTAATTCCATACTCCTATCTTTAGTATTTTTATTTTATATCGCATTTTAATTTTTTGTTTTATAATAATACTATTATTATTTATTTTATATATATTATTTTTTTTTTAAAATAAAAATTTTCTACTTCTTTCTTTACAGAGTATACTTTTATTGGATAATAAAGGTGTACCTACACCCACAGATGTAAAAATTTCTGCAAATTGCAAACGCTGCAGAGCGAACAAAAATGGCGCTCTGTGTGGCCATTGCCGTATTAATCCCAAATTTGAAAAGTAAAAATAGTATTTCTTTTTTTATGAAGATGAAGAAGAGAAAATTTGAGAGAATGGATGGAAAAATATTAAAAAAAATATATTAAAAAGAGAAGCTTTGAGAGGAATATAAACACTCTTGATAGAAAATGACACATTTATTCAAAAATGTAAAAAAAATAGAATATATTAAAGAATAAATTCACTTGAAACTATTCTTTAATATTCTACATTCAAATAAAGAAGAAAGACACTCTATTTTTTTTTTTTTATTAATATAAAATGTGATAACACTTTTTTATAAATGGCTTTAAATAGATCTTAATAAATATGTAAAAGTTATGTTTTATAATTTTTTTTATATAATAAATTTATATATTTTAATAGAATTGAACGTTTATTATATAATCAAGTGGCTCGAAATTTATGGCCTGCACCGGTGATGGATGAAGTGAGAAATTTTCTTTTATCGATGAAATAACAACATGTTTGATATTTATTTTATTTTTATTAGGATTATGTTTTGAAAAAGATGTGTTTCTCTTTGTCTACTTTTTTTATGAGATATATTCTTTATAAGCACATTTATATAAAAATTCTTTTCTTTTATAAATGAAATCTCTATTTTTTATTTTTTTTTTAATTTCATATTTTTTTTTCTTCTTAATTTCATATATATATATATATATATATATTTTTTTCTTTTAGATATTGAAAACACTATTTACTTTTCAATATCTAAAATACCTTCTGTAATATCTATTTGATATTTTATAGGAACAATTTCATTCTTTTGGAGACAGTGAATTTCTTACTTTGATGAGGATTGTACGTACACACCTTAAACGTTTCTCTGCTGGAAATGATCTCCCTTTAAAACATTTGCAGGAAGCAGCAGATTTTCATCTCAAAGAATTAGATGCATTGAAGAAGGTGAAACAGTAGGAATGTATAAAATTTTGTTTTCTATAGAAAGTTTGATATATATTTTTTTTTTTAAAGAAAAAAGTTTGGATTTGGAAATCTTTTTGAAAAATTTCTTTATACACATTTACAAGGCTAACAAAAAAAGAAGTGGGTTTCATTTTTTTCTTAATTATAGAAATATATATATATAAATAGATTGATAGATGTGTGAAGAATTCTTTAATAGAGATTCGAAGGAAGGAATTATGTAGTACAGAAGATGAAATTTTATTGGGAAGGTGGAGAAAGTATAAAAGGAAAGTTGTAAAATTTTTATTTGTAGATATTTCTACTTTCAAGGAGAATTTTCAAAGAATTTATCAATGTTTTTATTTTTAGTAAAATCCAGCTAACAAAAAACATTCTCAGAAAGTGTTGTGGGATGTTGAAAGAAGAGGAATTTTTTTTTTTGCTGTTATTTTTTCATTTATTTGCTTCCATACAACTCTTTGTTTTAATTTTTTTTTTATCAGGAAATTGTGGCTCTTCGTTCTCTCTTTAATTCTAGCCGTGATATTCTTTCATGCTATGATGTTAGTTCTAGAAGAAGAAAAAACTCCAAAGTTCTCTAACGTCTACATCTTTGGAGGAATCTCATATTTTTCTAGTGTTTACACTACTGTTTTAACTTTTAGTGCTCATACACGTTTCTATTATTCTTATATATATCTCTCTCTCTCTCTCAACTCTCTCTCTCAACTCTCTCACTCTCTCAACTCTCTCTCTCAATTCTCTCTCAACTCCCTCTCTCTCTCCACTCTCTCTCTCCTCTCTCTCTCTCTTTCTCTCTCTCTCTCAACTCTCAACGCTCATTCAGCCTATAGTATGGGGCATTTCTGTGTTTATATTTTTGAAATTAAAAAAGAAAATACAGAGTGTATAGCCTTTTTGATATAATTATTTCATTATTTTTTTAAAAACTTCAGGAATTGGAAATGAGTATTACACGATTTTCTTTGAAAAGTCAAGAAGAGCTGCTTTCAGAGGTATATACAAGGAAGAGACATTTTTTGGATACTAGAAAGGATAGAATCTATAAAAAGGAAGAAAGGCTCCATCTGTAAAGAGATTGAGAAAACACAGTTTATTTTAATCAATTTAAAAGCAGAGAAATTTTGAAAAGAAATTTATTTTTTTATTGTTAGGAGGAAGAGAAGGATATATCTTTCTCTTTTTATTTTTATTTTTAGGATACGATGCGATCCATGGGTGAAACGATTCCAGAAGATGCCTTTAAGTTAAATCCTGATCATATTTTGGCTGTCTGCTGTCGTTTAGAAGTATGTGAGGCTAGGATTTGATTTTGTTTGTTTTCTTTTCATTTTAAACTGTTTTATAGCTTCTTGGTAAAAAAAGAGATATCCTTTCTTTGTATTATAGAAGAAATTAAAATCCTGTATGGAAATTTTAATTTCTTTTGATAAAATAGTAGTATTCTCTTTCTTCTTCTTCTTCTCAAGGCGGATCTTCATCACCATGAAGGAGAAGTCGAACGTAATAAATCTCAACATCGCTATTTGAAGAATTTAAAACAGGAAGAACTCTCAAAAAAAAAGAAAATGTGTCAGATATCTTCACAGACACATATTGAAGGAAAGGAGGGAGAAGAAGGCGTGGCGGTCTCCACGGGTTCTACTATATGTCCACCTTCTTCTATAGAAGGAAAGGGGGGAGAAGAAGGCGTGGCGGTCTCCACGGGTTCTACTATATGTCCACCTTCTCCTTCTGTCTCCAGTGAAGAAAATGCCCACCATGCTTCGGATGTGTTTTTTCATGAAGGAAACGATACAAATCTAAAATATATACATTCAGAGATACCCTCTCAAGATGCCTCTGCAATTTTAAAGACATATTTAACGGAGGATACACCTCATATAGAGTCTGTGGAAACATCCTTGTTTTTGGAAAGTTGTCCCATTTGTTATGGTGATATGGAAACGACTGGACGCATCATTCTACCCTGTGCACATCAATTTTGTAATATTTGCAACAAATGTACGCTTTTTGTGTTGAAAAGGAGTGATGAAGGAGTAGAGGGAGATGAGGGAGGTGAGAGATGAAGGAGTAGAGAGATGAGGGAGTAGAGGAAGATGAGAGATGATGGAGTAGAGAGATGAGAGATGATGGAGTAGAGAGATGAGAGATGAAGGAGTAGAGAGATGAAGGAGTAGAGAGATGAAGGAGTAGAGAGATGAAGGAGTAGAGGGAGTAGAGGGAGATGAGAGATGATGGAGTAGAGAGATGAGAGATGATGGAGTAGAGAGATGAGAGATGAAGGAGTAGAGAGAGTACAGAATAGAAAGAGATGAGAGAGAGATGAAGGCGTAGAGAGTAGATTCTCTAAGCATGGGGAATACACTTTAGGACTAAAGAATACATTTTTTTTAAAATAGAGAAGTTCTTGTTTATTTTTTGTTTCTATATAGTGGAATCAAAGAAGCGAAGAAATCATCGTCGATGTCCCATTTGTCGATTCGAAGTAGGTGTTGTAAAATATTTTTATAAATAGTATGATTCATAAAACAGTAAAAGTTTGCATGAAGGGGTAAAAGGAATATTTCCAACTATGAAAGAAATGGAAAACAAAAATATATGAATCAGAAAACAAGATTAGAAAGGGTGGTGTGAGCTTAGAAGAAAAAATGTTTGGATGAAGATGGTTCTATTGAAAATGATGAAAACATAAAAACAGGAGAGACACTTTCATCTTTTGTTGTTTTAATATTAAATTTTTGCAGTATAATCCTTCTTCGATTGTGTATGTAACCCAGCAAGCCTCCAAAACTCTGGATTCAAATATGGTAATAGAAATACATGGATTACTCATGGTTCTTGCATAAAGATGTATATCTTTTTGAGGTTTCTAATCTCTCTTTATATTTCAAACAAAAGGCTACTTGTATTTTTTTCATTTTTTTTAAAACTTAGTTTTCTAGTATATAAACAAATATACGTGCAGTATTTTTTCTTGTAGTTTTAAAATGTTTCTTCTCACTGTAGACACCCCTACGAGGTTCCCATTCAACAAAATTTGAAACTATTTTGAAACGTATTCAATGGATATTGAAGAAGTCTCCTTCCACTGCCTCGCTCTCCTCTACCCTTCCAGCCGCTATCGCCTCTTCTGCCTCCATTCCTCCAGATAAAATGATAGTTTTTAGTGAATGGAATGAAGCTTTGGATATGTTATGCGCTGCTTTGGAAGAGAATGCGATGGATTATATTCGTTATAATGGCTCTCGGCAGGATTTTTCTGCCTTAACCATGTTTTTAACGGATCCACACTATCGTATTCTTGTTTGTAATATACATAAGGCAGGGAAAGGGATTACCATGACCGCTGCAAATCATATTCTCTTCATTGAACCCTGCCTCCGTGTTGCAGATGAACAGCAAGCTATTGCTCGTATCTATAGAATGGGTCAAACGAAGCAAACCTATGTGTGGAGGTAGAATGGGATGCTAAGGTTCTATGTAGATACAGGGATGTGTTGGGGTAGAAGGGTGTTTTCCATATTTTTTTCCTTCTTTAGAATAAAGGCTTGTAACTGTCTCTCTTTTTATATCCTCTGAATTTTACTTCTTCTTCATGAGTATTTTTTGCTACTTTATATGGGTCTACTTTTTTTGCTCTACATTCTTTTTGTACCAAAGTTATTTTACTGTTTATATACACACTTCTCTATGGAATTTACTTTTTATTAGATTTATTGTAAAGAAGAGTGTTGAAGAAAAAATTATCGAAATGACAAAGCATCGAAAACGCCTGTATACGGAAAAAGAAAGTGTTCTATCGGATGAGATTGAACTAGAGAAAGAGGTAAGGTAGAGTTGTAAATTTTTTACATGTCTTTTAGCGGATGGATTGCTTGTACGTACACCCGATACCCTTGTTTGTAAAGGCGGAATGTTTCTGGTGCATTTTTTCTTGATTTTTTGGGTTTTTTAGACTGAAGTGTATAGTACAGAATGTTTAGAATAGTTTGTTTATGCTATACATTATTGCATTCATTATGTTAATATGGTTTTTGTTGTCGTTGAAAAGGAAATATATATACGGATGGGGGGCTCCTATCTACCCTCTGTGTATATCGTGCCGCGTCGTCTAATTTCAATTATTTGGTTGTGTATACTTGAAGGAGTTCTTTTATGCTTTTTTGTTCTTCAGCATATAACTATCGATGATATTCGAATATTATTTGATTTACGGGCTCCGTCGGCGGAGGAAGTATTCCCTGCAGCAGCTGCTATAAACTAAAGTTTTCTGTTGAAATTGCAATGAATTTAATGTTGAAAAAGGACGGGTTGGATGCAATTTCTACTTTCAAATTCTTTATGAGGGAAATAATGGCTTTACCAATGCAAATTTCACAATTTCAAATGCAAAAATACTTGCTGATTTATTCACCCGTAGTGTATATAAGAAACAGGGTTTCCGGTTCATTAAAACTCAACGTAGATGCGGCTGTCTTTGATTTAATTTTAGGGGAAGAATAAGGCTGCTCCATTAATGCGTAAATGTTGAACATAACACCAGGCGTTTGTAAACATGTTACACGTTGTTGATCTATTTATCCTTAAGAGAATCTAAAGGGAGCAAGAAAATCTTATTACCATTTTGTCTGTTAAAAAGTAGGGAGCAATTGTATTTTTATGTCAATTTGAATAGCCATGAGGCAAAGGCGAAAGACTGTTTAAACACACACAAGTCAATAGTAATAGCTTGAACAAATGGCATAAAGCGAAAGCATTTAATCGATCATACACTGTTCTCGTGTTAATCGACATGATGACGTCATCTGCAAAATTATTGCATTGGTGTGTTTTTGTACTCACGGTTGGCTTTATTGAGAGAACCAAGAGTTGCAATTAGGAGTAAAACGGTGCAAATATCTCCAGCAATTGGATTCTTTTGTCTTATTCCTGAAAATTATGGTTATTCGATTTTGTTACTTACGAAGTTGCTGCTGATTACCTCACTTTTGTAGTATGCATATGGTGTGATAATACCTGATGATGTTGTCACGCAAACAATAGTTTTACATTAGCATGGATTGAAAAAGAACAGTGTTTTTTTTAATTTGAAATTACGCCGGGGTTACCTCCCTCCGCCTATTCTATGTTCCATGGAATTTACAATTTTTCCCGTTAAAAATATATTTAAGCAAGTTTGAAGACCTTTTTTCAAACAACTATTCCAATACAAAAAAAGACTACACCAAGGTATATTGAATATTCATTCTACTTACTTTTACGTAGTGTGTACGAATAGAATTGAAACGGAGAAGCGGCATGTAATGTTTAAGCTAAGATTTTTTTCTTTCTATATTGATGGTAAAATTAGCATATCAAACAATATATTGCCAAAACAAATTTATGCCTTTCAACTCAGTAAATTTTCAAATTACTGCTCCACTTTTTCATAGCACTAGCAGACGACAAAATTCGTCAATGCAGATATCAGTTTCCTTTTTAAAGTTTGTAATTGTTCCTTTAAGCGTGATTTTTACTATCTTGAATAATAATATCATCAAATTAAACTAAAAGTATAGGGAATTTTGAATGTTTAGTGCCAGCGATTAGTTTGTTTTATATTCGGTAAAGGTTAAAAAGTGTTGTCATCATGGACCTAAAAAAGTACATTCATTCGTTTTAGTTCATTCAATTTAGTAAAGTAGCAGATCCCAATGACTTCAATCTCATTTGTTAAAGCAAGACAATATCTCTTGTGCTAAATATAATACTTGGATGAAGGTTCTGTACTCGAACTTACCTATCTTAATTAAAATGATACTATTACCCTTAGAAAAGCGAGTTGTCTGTTAAACAAAAACAAATATTTGCGATTCTACCTGCCTACGTATTTTATCAGCAAAATGTTTAATGGCCCGCGAATATAGTTTGGCTTGTTCTTTCTGTACGAGATGCAATTCAAATTGTTAGCGTGCAGCGATTCAAATACGTACTACATGTCTTGTCCATGTAAAGAGAAATGAATATATAATGAATTACACGTCATTGCATCACGCATCTTATGTTATGTACTTATGACAAGTAAACAGTTAAGCTCTTAATTTTTTACATTAAGTACATTATTTACATCTTATACGTCAAAGAACAAATTATGCTTGCTTCTTGAAGCATATCTCAAAAGTATGGCAATAGAAACAAAAGCTAAAAAAACAGTGGATGAAACAAAGAACGAGACCACATTCCCCTCGGCTTGAACGCTGTTTAATTTAATCCAATTAATTGTATCGGTAGTATCTCCGCAACTCTCTGTGATTGTACAATTGCAGAAAGTTCATTAGACTTTTACTATAATTTTATTATGTGTATTACTAATCGCTGTCAGTGATTCCGGTAAGTTATGATTCATATTAATTCATTGAGGCACTAGTTGTCAAGATTCACTTTTTTTAATGATAATCTTATAGGCATCTTATGTGCTTAATATGCCTCATTCAATTTTATCACTGCTGTAATCATTAAAACTTATATCTGCAGATAATATGTGTCCATGGCATACTTTAAGAGCTACGCCTCACACATGCGTTACCAATTCTTTTTTGTAAAATGCTTTTTCAAGCATATAAATTTGATAGGGAATTTCATTATTTATTTAAGATTGCTCTTTCTATCTTTAATATACTATTCATCATATGAATAGAGTCTTCGGCTGCTCCCTGTAATAAGAGTGTGATTTAGAAGTATACAGAATGAAACATAGCTTAATCACTATAAAGCAGTGTCGCTTCTTTACAATTCCACCTGCGAAATCTTTGCTGCTTTTCAAGTCATATTGGATGGATGAATCTTCATTAATATATACTACTGTTATTTCTCTACCATAATTAATTCCAATATGAGTATTTATGTATAGCGACTGCTCATTGTAACTTTCCTCAAGATATTGACAGTAAACACAAGCTATATGCCAATAAAAGATGCAGAGGAAACGTAGCAAGTTAGAATTTTAAAAATATGTTATGCTCTATCGTTTCCCTCAAAATGTACTGTAGATATATGGTAGTTTTGCACTTTTATTAGGAGTTTTAAGTGTAAAAATTATACGTTTTGTGTGTTGGAGAAGCCCAAAGAATATGTTGCTACTGCATTCAACGCGCTCCTTTTCGCACGTATTTACTGTGCGGAGAGATTCTACCAATTGGTACTTGTTGGTGAAACAAAAGCTGAGGGTATACAAAAAGTTTCTTCATTTATTTCGGAGATGGGGTTTTCCCTACAGTATTTTGTATGCCCCTCTTTCTTCCGCTACGTAGGCAAAGGATACTACAGGCTTCATTACTATTTGAGAATACTACCATCTTTAATAAATCCATATCGATTACTCCTGAAACAAGAATCCCAAGTTTTTCCGTGAGCTCGCTGGTTTCTCCGTGTTTTCTGTTTCATTTTAAGCCTGAATCTATGATACTACCGACTCTTATCTTCTGTTTCGTGTTATATTCGTAAAAATGTCGTATATGCTTCAGCATCTTCATTCGGGATGGGCTGTGGTGAGTAAAGTTCATTCTGGCGCTAATTAGCTGTCGATTTTTAGATGTATTTCTGAAAACTTGTTATTTCTTTGAATGAAGTATTCGGTTCATCGCATCTTGAGTAAAGATGAAGGATATATGATATTGTTGTAGAACTTTTACGGCACGAATAAAACGAAATAAAAGTCAGTAACCTTTGTAGTCTGAATTACTGAATCAGGATGGTGGCGGCCTTGTACCCCTTTCTTCGCCAAATCATGTTGATGAAATGCGGTTTTAATGTGTTGTTTTCACAAGGTGTTTTTACTCGTTTTATCCTGATATATCTCCGTACACGTAAATTTGTCAGGACCAAGCTATATTGACCGAGGAAGAACGGCTTGTGGTGCGTATTCAATCGATATCGATGCATAGCACTCAGAGTATATGAATAGACAGCCCTTCAAGTGTATATATTCCCTATTTACTGAAGTTAGACGTTGTTCCCACTTAAATGAAAGAATGGTCTTCTTCTAAATGAGGAAATCATCATTTCAGCAATGGTAGCAGTCTATTCTCATCATCATCTAACTCCATCTGCAATTGTAACACAAACATTCTTTGTTATTACGTATTGCAGTGCGTTCGGTTTGGCCATGATCATGATGCAGATTGTATGAAAATGGATGAACTGCTTTTCAAACTTGCAGAAGACGTTCAGAATTTTTGTGTGATTTATTTGGTAACACAACTCTACTTTTTCTTCTTGTGTTTAGTTTTGCTTGCATCACTCATAGGTTTACTGTTGGAAATCACGAATACTTGTGGCGCTATTTTCAAATCAAAATAACATATTTTCACCACTGGGCTATATAAGTAGACTTCATTTTATTTTTTTACACCACTCAAAAGGGTCAAGAAGCAATGAATCGATAACCTTTACCCATTTCCTTCTCTTTACTTTATTGCGAATTTTTTCTTGTTTTGCCATAAAATAACTCTCATTGTCGTTCTATGGCATTTTGGTATTCCATTCAATACTAAGATTTCTGCTTTGCAATGTTATTTACCTAAATGAGAGGAGCTACCATAGAATGACATAAAATGCATGGAGTTTTAAAGCATTCTTTGTTGAAAAAAGTGCACATTTTAATAAAATGGAATTAATTTTTTTGGACATTTATCCGGATGCAATGATAAAGGAGAAACAGACGAGCAAACTTTTTTTTTTGTTTACAATGATCAATGATAGGCGTAACTTAAATGTATACTTGTTAGATTTATATGGAATACTGTTATTTTAAAATACTGTAATTTTTGAAAAAAAGAAGAAAAGAAGTACGTTTTATGTGTAGAAATCCTTTTTTATTAAAAAGTTTTACTCATCGTGTTGTCTGTTGGATATCTCTCTTCTTTATCTTTAAAGGTTGATATTTCTGAAGTTCCAGATTTCAATACAATGTATGAGCTTTATGATCCTGTCACTGTCATGTTTTTTTATCGGTGAGACTTTCTGAAAATTGTTACTTTCTGTGGGTTTTCTTGTGTTTTTTTACCTTTTCTTCTCCAAAAAATTTATTTTTATCCTCATTAATCCTATGAAGGGGGAATTTTATTTAGTTATCTGTTCGCACGTCCATGTCTCAGTTTTTTCAATTTTTTCATACTTTTTTCCTTCTTTCATATCTCTTAAATCGCTTCTACAACGTTAAACGCTCGCTACATCTTTTATTTGTTTTTCCATGTATTCTATTGAATGAAATCTATTAAAGCAAAACTATTTTGATGGAACTATTCTGTCTATTCCTATTGTATTCTGAACTTTGACTCAAAGAGGAAAATTTTGGTTCAACTGGGTTGTTTTGTCTGCTGTTGAACGTTTTTGAGAGATTTCTTTTTGTGTTTTCATTTATTTGGTGTAATACTACTGTTGGAAAGTATGTTTCACTGTAAGAATGTGAAAACGAGGAGAAAATAAAAGAAATTGAATGAAATTAAACAAACCCTCAAAATAGATGCATCAACAGAGAGTTCGTAGGATATTTTTGACAGGGAATACACTGGTTTTTTTTTTTTGCTTCCTCTCCTCTCTTTCAACGTTTTGGCATATATATATTCTATTATTCTGTATTCCAGGAATAAGCATATGATGATTGACTTAGGTACAGGAAATAATAATAAAATTAATTGGCCAATGAATAGTAAACAAGAATTAATTAATATTATTGAAACAATATTTCGCGGTGCTCGAAAAGGTGTGTTTGATAGTTTGTAAGAAAGAGCGTTGTTATGCGATGAGAAGATATATTTAAAGAGGAGGATATCTGTTTTTATAGTATCAGAAGAAATATGAGAAAACGATTTTCATAAAAGAATAACAGCACGCAAGAAAAAGAGAGATAAAAAACGAAGGAAAATTTACAGAAAGAGTGCGATGGAATAGGCATCTACGCTTGTAGGAGGCTTAAAAGGGAGTAGGAAACTATTTTAGCTGTGCGTGTTGATACGCATGGTGAATATATTTTACGAAAAATAAAATTTCATTCAAGGGTGCTTCAGTATTTCTAAGAATTCCCTGTTTTCCTCTCACTCTTTTCTTCTTAGAGGATAGAATATTAGGAGAGCCAGTGATACATTGATCCCTACACGTTGAAACATGCATCCTGGGAATCACTGGAAATGATGGAGAATTGCTTTTATTTTTTTAATACTACCTAGTTTTGTGTGTCTGTGGTGTAGTTTTCTGCAATGGAATGAAAAGATTTTTTGGGTTATATAGCACTCTCTTAACACACGCTGAAGCTTTTTTATCTTTAAATTAGCTTATGCCTGTTGCAGTATAGGTGTTGGTATATGCTTCCTCCTTGTATTTTCTGGTAGAGGTTTCACATGCTTTTACCAGTGATTGTCCGTGAGGACACTCGCCTGTATTTCTCAGCAATTTTATGCACTCACGCTATCCATTTTTCTATTCGTGAGCATGATATACATCTTGTGGCAATGCAATTTTGTGATTTTAGTATATTCGTTAACACGTACACTTGCTTTCGCCTCATGGCATTTGTTATTTTTTCCTAGTTGTGATTTTAAAGTGCTTTTCTATTGCATTTCTTGAATCTTATTGTTCAGAATCATTGTCTTCCGTTTGACACTTTTTCCACTTATTAATACTGTATGTAGTGCTGCTCTTTAGGAGATTTATATATTTTGCAATTTGATATCAGGACGAGGTCTGGTTATTTCTCCAAAGGATTACTCGACAAAATATCGCTATTAGATTAAGCATGCAATGAAGACAACATCTATGCACTTTCAATTACTTGCCTTTGTTGCGGTTGGAGCACTTCTTTTGATGCTGTGGAAAAAAGGGGGAGGGAAATTTTTGCTCTGCTTTATCATTGATAGTTTGCTCCTAAGGGATGTAGGTTGCGCAATTTGTTCATTGAAAAATATTCAGCACTGCACAGAACTTGCATGGGCACTTACAAGTTTATGCAAGACCTCTTTGTTTCTTCTCAATTCGTTTAATTTTATTTCACTGGATTTGTGTTACGAGCAAGATAAAACCCATTTGTATACATTCTTGCTCCATTTCATTTGAATTTATTAAGAATGGGGTGGACTTTTTTCAACCGACGCTTTTTATTTTTAACCATATATGTAGGCGAAAACTTATTTTCATTCAAAACAGAACAGATATAAATTTCATTTTGGATACCTATCATAAAGCACCTCAACGAAATGGTAATTAAACCGTACTACCTCCTGCAATTTTGATTGCAAATGCAGAAAAAGACCGTTGCTCTTGCTGCGCTCATATCATAGCGTATCTCCCTTGCCGATACTTCTCTTGAATTGAGATTATTTATTCTTCATTTTAGTTGCATTTGTAGGCGAAGTATTATTTATGCAATTATATTTTCTTGCGCAAATAAGTTGTGCCATTGCTCCGCAATAGAAACATAAGAGCCGCACGCAATTGCTACAATCAATTCGAGGATCAATTTTTTTGTTTCGAATTTTTAGTATGGCTGCTTGAATTCTTTAATTTGCACAATATTTTGGGAACAAAAGTGGTTTTCTTTTGAAAATGTAATTCTACACGTGAATGGTTTGAGGAAATGCATCGAGTTGAGTACACATACAGAATTACTTAGGTACCCCAAACGGAAGATGAATTGCGCCACCATTCACAATAAAATGGTGAGGACAGTAAGTTGTGCAAGCAAGATACGATACCGCGGCTGGGTGCCGTTTCAGCTTGATATCTTCACTGAAACTAGCTAGATACCCATTCGACATAGAGTAATCCCAAGCCTCCCATTATGTCCTCGGGTCAATTTTGCTTCTTGTAAAGAGTTATTGCGCCTTTTAAGCATTACCAAATCTGCTAGATTTACATACACATACTGCTCTTTGTATCCCCTTTCAAAAGCATATCGTCATAAACTGTACAAATTCAAATTTGAAAAGACACGGCATGCGCTTTCTTTTTAATGCGAACGGATCGCAGGGGAATTCTATGTTTTTAACATGAATTCCTCGTGTTCACATCCTGTAAGTAGACAAATGTATGAATTCTCTTCTTTTCAACCCTATGCACATGTATAGACTATTTTTCAATAAAATATATTTTTTGACGCATTGCCTTTCTTACAACAATGTGATACACACAGAGAGCATATTTTTCCTCTATGATACTCGATTCAGTATTGTTGCGGAGTAAATTTTCCATGGATCATTTTCTATGGGCATATTTTCCGCATGATGCATCGCTTCATTGTCGTGATATTTTGTTTTGTACGGTATTTGCTGCTGCATACACGTGACCATTATCATCGAGTCACAGCAGCAGCCACAGGGGATCTACACCCAGTGATGCATTGTAGGCAGTCTCTTCCTTGCTACATAGGGAATACGTGCATTCAAGTGCAGCGGAAAAATACACTTTGCTATTTTAAATACCCCTTCCAGCAAATTTCTTACTTTTCAAAAGCAGCCATCCCAAGGATTCGACGATCCATCCATGGTTGGCCCTGCCAACGAGTACCGCCATGCTTACGCCTTCCATCTCTCCCTCGGGGTGATATCTTCCTACCCTCGGCTTTTTCAAAGCTTGAAATCTGTTCCAAATATTTGCAGCAGCTTGGAGTCTCTGTCACAGGATTTCTTCCAGCCAAAGGATCTTCTTTACATACATTTCTAACGAGTGCTCTCTGGATGACCGTCTTTACCACCACCGCGGCCTTTAATGCTGCCGAAAAAGCTATTGATAGCCTTTACCCATGGAAAGTTAGAGCTTTCTTTGCATTGTTTAAATGAAAAAAAGTGTAGAAGGAAAATAAATGAGTTCTTCAGTAGAAAGGGGATTACTGCTTGAGAAATAACCCGCTCCTAGCGGGTTCATAAGCTAAGAAAATTCGCACTCTTTCGCAGATAGTCACAGAGAAAAAGTAGGGGGAAGTAGTACGAAACGAAAATTAATTTTTTCAAAATAAAAGATTTCCACTTTGTAAAATACAGATTCCCACTCTTCTAAAAGCATTGTTACATTTTTAACCCATTCTATATTTTTTTATTATTTCATTGATTTATGTGTACAGATCCGTGAATTTGTTGAAAAAGAAGGTGAAAATGGCCCCTTCTCAAAGTTATCCAAGAATATGCTTAACGCTCAGTTTGCTATTCTCCTCTCTACTACCGCCTGCTCCGTGATTTCTGCTAATTTATTTTCGGTTGTGGTATGGCCTTGTCTATTTATGTTGAATTTATATCTGATATACAAATTTTTTCATAGTAACGATTTGCACCTCGAATGGAATGTTTCTATTCACTGTAAAAAAGAGAATTTTTATTTTTACATCGACTGCAGAGTTTCCATTCGATGCCTCACTCGTGTTGAATTCAACTTATTTTATCCTTCTGATATACTTTACAGATGCTGAAACTCTTTGGAACGTCTATTTCCTCCTATTCTTCTCTTATTCTCACTATTTTGACAATTTTCTTTGCTGAAGTTGTTCCCAGAGCCTTCGGTGTGGATCAACCTGTTCGTATTGCAACGTAAGCCATATAAAAAGAATGGTATAAATTATTTTTGTTTTGTTTTGAAAATTAGACAATCTTTTGTTTGATTAATTTTTGAGATATTTATGTAAGTTTTGATTTATATATTTGATTAAATTTTGAAATATTGATTTGATTTTTTTAACTTTGTAATTTTTAATTTCTATTTTTAAACATTTGGAGAGGTAGAGAGATTTTTATGGAAAAGTGCGTGTGATGAAAATTATTTTTAGAAATCTCTTCACTTTGTTGATATATTTTATAATATAAAAATATACTAAAATATACATTTAAAAATTGGAAAAAGTGTAATATCCTGTTCAAATCATTAAAATAGGGTAAAATGGAATACTACAGTCATCCTGCATTACTATAAATTTTTTTTTATATATAGTTAACATTTTAGTAATATATATATAAGAATTTTGTATATATTGTAGAAATTAGAAACATGTGTGTAAACTGAAAAATTTATTTTATATAGTAGAAATTAGAATTATTTAGAAAATAGTTTTTAATCCAAAGAAGAAAAACTTAACATTTCTGAGAAATACTATTTACACTATCGATAAATACTTGAAGAATATAACAGAGAAAATAAAAATGATTGAAGAATAGAAAGTTTTGGGAGAAATCTTTGAATATATGAAAAATACAAAATAGACACAAATTTTTAATAAAGAAAGCAAACTAAAAGTGTAAGTATGAAGAAGAAAAAATAATGACGAAAAATAAAAAAAAAATATATATAAATTAGTAGAAGAAAAAATTAGAAAAATAATAAAAAAATTAGTAGAAAAAAATTAGAAAAATACTAAAAAAATTAGAAAGATATATAGAGTGGGAGAATAAATGGCATAAACTACGGTGTGTATCTTTTCAAGCATAGAATTTGAGGATAAGGAGGAAATTATTTGAATTTCTGTTGAAAAGGATGGATAGATTTTTGTTTTGTATATTCTTGATCAGCTTAACAATTCATCTAATAAATACCACAGCACAGATACTTCGTCCTATAAGCTCTTTTTTTGCTTATATTTCTACACTTTTGTTGAAAATAGTGGGTATTGATCCCAATCAAGAAGGAAAAGTACGTCTATAGCAATAAAAAATTGCCTTTATCTTATAGGAATCCCATATTTCTATTTATTTTTGGGAAAAAAGTGATAAAAACGATACATGTGAGGAGTCAACATTTCCTCTGAATCTACACATACAAAAGAGATAGTTTTGATTTTATATGTGAGGAAGAGGGAGAAAAAAGGAGAAACAAACCTATTAAAATGCGTTTATTTTTTTAAAAACAATTTTATATATATATAAAAAGAGGAATTAATTTTATTTTTATAAAAAGAGGAATCGAAACTGTGAGACCTTGGTTTTATGTATAAAAATATTTTTTAGAGTTTACAAATGCGAAGAAGAGATGAATATGGCTTACTGCAATTTATTTTCAATTTGGGATTTTTTCTAATGGATTGTAATGAATTTTTTTTGAAATTTTTAGTCTTATTTGTATAAACACAAAATTTATATTAAATGGATTGAATTTTCTTTTTTTTTACTTTTATAAAATGGAATTTATTATTTTTTATGTGTTTGAGAATTCTTAATGTTTGGTCTATTCTTTTATTTATAGTATAAGCTTCATTTTTTATTGTGAATTTTGAAGATTTCAGAGAAAATGTTAGAATTAATGATTTCTGGGGCGCAAAAGAGTGGTGAAATTCAGAAAGAAGAAGGCTCCATGATGAAGAAAATACTGCGATTGGAAGATTTACAAGTAAAAAATTTATTTAAAAAAATTTAAAATAGTTTTTAAGTTTTTTTCTTTGTAATATATTTTTTTATTAAATTTTCTTTTGTATTTTTTTTTTAATATATAAATTTACTAAACTATAAACTATTTTTGCTTTCTAGTTCAACAATTTTTCAACGTTTTTTTTTTCTAAGAAAATATTTTCTTTGATGTTTTATCATTCTATTTATGCTTTTCCCTCTTCATTGTTTTAATTTTATTTTATTTATATTATTAGGTCAATGAAGTAATGCAACCTCGTGTGAATGTTATTGCTATTGATCGAACTCGTAAAATTAGTGATCTTATTCGTTTGGTGAGAAATTCTTTTAAAAATTTATTTAATATTTATTATTTTATTACGTTTTTAATTAATTTATTATTTAAAAAATAATTGTATGCATTTCTTTTAATTGTAAATGTTTTTTTATTTTTATTTTAGGGAGATGAAACACGCTGCTCTCGTATTCCTGTCTACGATGAAGATATTGATGAGTTTGTTTTAATTTATTTGTTTTATAAAATTTATCATTAAAGAAATGCATTTTTTAATATTATTTCATTAAATAGTTTTAAATTTATTTCCAGTTTTATTGAAATTTTTGTAGATTTTTTATTTTTTTTAATTTATATTTTTTTTTTATAGGATTGTAGGAATTGTAAAGATGAAAGATGTAATGAAATATTTAAATTGGCCAGAGTTGATGAATACACTCACAGGTAATTGAATTTATTATTATTTTAATACGAATATTATATCTATTTTATTATTATTATTTTAATACGAATATTATATCCATATAATTATTAGAATTGTTTTAATACGAATATTATATATATTTTATTATTGTTACTATAGTGTCTGGAATTCTTGAGGATAGACGCGATAAACCATATTTTGTCCATGAAACAATGGTAAAACAGAGAAGAAAATGATAAAAAAATTTATAATTTGAAAAAGTTTTAAAAAAATTGATAAAATTTAAAGTTAAAAAGTCAATAGGAAGTCATTAAATCCATTTTTAAAAATCTTTAAATTTGATTAAAAAAAATACACAGAATAGCCATTCTTGTAATTTTTATAAAAAAAATTCTTTTATATAAAAAAGTTATAAATAATGTAAAGTGAAAAAAAAAAAATTTATAAATATTCTATAGTTGAAAGATATAACGGATATTTTTTTTTTAAAGAAGATGGAATTATTTTAATATTTCTTTTCTACTCTATCGTTTTATTTATGTTTAATGAGAAGTGTGTTAATTACTGCTTAATTTTGAAATGATTTTAGTAGTGTTATTTATATTTTTTAGTTTTCATTCATTTTTTTCTTCATTTTAATTATTTTTATTCAATTATTTTAGTTTTTTCTTCATTTTAATTATTTTTTTCAAGGCTGCATGGGATGTTTTGCAAGAAATGAGAAAACGTCGTCTTCATATGGGAATTGTTGTGGATGAACATGGAGGCACGGCGGGTATATAATTTGTATTTTTTTTTTTAAATTCTCTAATTGAAGAAATTTCATGGCTGTATGTGGAGAGAAATACAATTGAAAGAATGTCATAAAAATGGAAAAAAATTTAGTTTTACTTCCTTGCCCTTTGTTTGATTTCTTTGTTTTCATTTTCTTCTTTATTTTTTTTCCATAATTTCTTAACTGTTTTGATTTTTATTAGGAATCGTCACTTTAGAAGATATTTTAGAGGAAGTTGTTGGTGATATCTATGATGAGACAGACGAAGAGGATTTATTGTAAATAAAACGAAGAAAATCGTACAATTTTTTCTTAAGGATTCTTAAGAGCAAGGCAGAGATGCTTTTTCTTTTAATATTTTATTATTTCAGAAAATTTTTATTATAGTTTTACATGCTTTATTTCATCTTAATTTGCTTTTTTATTTGTTTTATTTTATAACTTTATTACAGTGTGTATTGTATGTTTCTACTCTTTATATTTTGAATTTTCATTAAGAAAATCATTTTTTTAATTTTTGCCTATCCTTCTTTTCTTTTTGTATGTTATACACATCTATTCCTCTTTGATAGTTTTTTCTTATTTTTAAATATTAGTGAAGAAGATTCACTCATTTTGTGGAATTCTACGGGTGTCTGCTATGATATTAGCGGCTCAGCGGATTTACAAAGCGTTCGACATGTTCGTTTCATCTAAACATTGGGATATAAATGATATACTATTCCTTGTTTTCCTTCTCCAATTATATAATAGTATTCAGTTGTTTGTTCAATTCCAATTTAATAGTGCACTCTCTTATTCCTGGTTTTTTGTTCATATATTTTTTATTGGAATATGTCTTTAGTTTTTGATTTCTTTGTTTTATTTTTTTTTCGTTGCTATGATACTGCATGTGTATGTTTGCTTCTTTTGTTTTTAAAAATATTTAGCAAAATATTGCAATTTTCAGTCAAAATTACATTATGTTGTTATAATCTTGCGTATCTCTGCTTTATATAGACGCTTGAAATACCCATCGAAGAAGAAGCAATCGAATCTTATACAACTATTTCTGTAAGATACATATAAGAAATCTTATTTCTTCAAATTATATAAGATAATTATGCTTTTGTAGCCAGAATTTACTATTACAGTTTTTTAAAGAATAGTTTTGACTGCTGAGACTCTTTGTATTGGGGAGATATATTTTGCAAACTGTGTTTTTATTTGAGCTATATCTCATGGCCAAGTTTTCTTCAGTGTAAATGTTTCCCTGTGGTTTCTTTACTTAATGCATTGCTTTATTTCAAGCCCTGTTTTTTGTTTTAAAATTTATATTTATAACGAACGCATAATTCTCTTTTCTTACGTATTGCATTTCTTTCCATTTTTTTTTGTATTTCGCTTTCTTATGGTTGATTATCATGCCTTATTTCAGTGTACGTACAGGCCACCTTCTTTTTTCTGCGAAAAATGTATTGCATGAGTGCATCTATTTCATTTTGAAGCGAAGCAATCGTTGCCACCATTTTTGTTTTATAAAGTATGCGTCGACGTTTCATTTTTATGGGAATTTCCTACCCTTCTATGCCTTTGTATCGTACTATTTTAGGGATTTCTATGTGATGAGGCTGGTCGTATACCCAAATCTGGAGACTATTTAATCATTCCAGGCTATGCATTCAAAGTAAAAAACTATAGTTATAAAACATCTTACTCCTATTAAGATTATACGGAGAGATTTCGTGTAAATGCTTTGTATATTTTTATGAAGAAGGACCCATTATGGTTTTTTGGCTTGTATTTATGTTTTTGGTTGCTTCTATAATCTCTTTAAGTGTCTTGCATATATCCGCTCCTTAATTGTTCAGCTTTCATAAGTCTTGTCTTATCTTGATTCTCTTTTTTGTTACCACTTTTTTTTGTGATTTTTTTTTTTGAAGATTCCATGGTCTCTTCTTTGTGCAGCTGTTTTTTTCTTTTTATTTACTCTTCCTCTGTCTCTCTTTCACAATGCCTCCTGAGTGATACTTTTTCTCCTTTATCTTCTTCATGGGAATTTCTGTTCATCAGTAGACTTTTTTACTCTAATTACTTCATGTGTTGCTCATGCTTTTAAATGATGTATAGCCCCTAGCAGATCTTACACTTGGGAATGTTTTCCCCTTCATGGTCTTAATTTTAGGTAATGGAAGCGGATGAGAAGCGCATTTTGAAAATGAAAGCGTTTAAGCTGAATTCAACCCCATCATTTTCTGCTTCAACCGTTGCATGAGCCTGTGCATCAAGAAATATTTTCCAGCCTTTGCATTGTGGTTTTAATATTTCTACCATTCGTATAATCTATTATCAAAGGGGGTGATATGGAAATTTCCTCATTTTGTTTAACAATGCTTCAAAGAGATAACCACGTCGTACATGTGATTCAGCTTCGACTACCGCAAAAAAATACAGTGTGCCAGTCCATTTAGTAATCAGGAATTAAAATTTGTGTTCTGATGTGTACGTATTTTGTGTGCATCATGGGCTGTTCATACTTTGCTTAATCCGAAAGTATTCTTAAGTTGCCTCTGCAAAATTTTAATTGTAAAAATGTAAACATATTTCTAAAGGAGCGTAAGGAATGGATGCAGATAGAAGAAAATTCGATTGGGTTGCGGGCTTTCCTTTTCTCATCTATCCCAGCAATGGAAAAATCAACAAGGTATAAAACATAAAAACCATGAATAAAATAGGTGCACACATATCCAAGAAAAGAAAACGATGAACCGCATTTTTGCAAATTCTGCAGCAAAAGTTTACGTTTGAGAAAATCGCACACTTAAGACAAATGCAGCACATAGTCAAAACAAAAAAATAGAGCTTTTCCGTTCAGATAAGTTTTTAAGAGTGGAAAACATTGGATAGCATTCATTAATACGGTAGCACATATCTGCATCCACGTGCTAAATAGTAAGAAAACTGCAAACGAAAAAGCATTTGTGGAATGTTAAAAATAAATCTGAATCATGAAAACAAATGTGAAAATTTCGCCTTGCTATAGGAAATTCAAGAAAACCGTAAGAAGGTGCTAGGAGTTATATCAATGCGTAGAAATTACATGGAGATCTGTACAAAACTCGGTATTTTATCTACGCGCGCTAACAAGATTGTGATGAAACGCAGTTAAACACCATTTAAAACTATCTAACATAGCGAAGTAAGCAAGACCGCGCTCGTGCTCTTGCCGTTTTGAAACGTTGCAATAGAAACGTAGCTAGGGTGCTACGACTTTAAGTTGATTCTACTGCGGTCGAGGGATTTGGTTTAAAGGTAAATTGGCTTCTACTTCGTGAAGGCTATAAAGAAAGAGCAAAGCTAAATATTTTTGTAGTTTTTATCTACACTTCGAGAGCACTCTTAAATCAATTTACGAACGACACAGCGATAAGTTTAGAAAAGGGTCCACTTTGAAGGTTTTTTATAGGAATTTAGGTCACTACACTGTTATTTATACGTATTGAATGGTCACTTTACAATATAATCGTTGCAACTACGCTAATTAACCATAAAAGAATTGTCAATTAATTGTCTCTTCGCTACACTCCTATACCCGTACTTAGGGGAATGGGGTCAGGAGGGCAGTGGCTTGACGCGAAATGATGATTGTCGAAACGACAACCAAAGTAAAACTAAATTAACTTCTCTTTATTTAACGTGACATTAACTCGCACGAAATCGACATCTCCAGTTGACACTCGGTCGCCACTTCATTACTCAGACTACACACATTTTTTAACTGGAAATCTGGCTTTCGGGTCTGCAATATTGAATCGGCAACGTAATGTTCACAACAAAGTACTACACCATAGACATGCAGCTACTACTCTAAATTTTATAGGGGGTGGTCACTTCACGAACCAGCAATTTTACTGCTTTATCTTGTTTTAAGGATAGGGACAGAATGAAGTAGTCGTTGGATTATAATGGGAATTTCGGAGAATACTATCCGTGAGGGAAGCTAATTTATGAGATTAACGTAGTGAATTGGAGTACTGTTGGCTTCATTTGCCTAAATTCTGATTTTCTTAAGAAAACTTTTTTTTGGAAATGGGGAGAATAAAAAACATGGCGGATAACCCCTAGTTCAAACATTGTACAAATGATCATATGTATGTAACCACTTAACAGAGCGCGATAATTGAGAAAAGCATTCTGTCTCATCTTAACGTGAAAGCAGACGATTTTTGTTTCAAGTTTTTGCACCCTATCGCCTTTGCAATTTGAGAGGGGAAAATGAGACCGTTACAGGGTGCAACGGTTAGCATATCTGAAACTCTATTTGTATTACTAATGACGCCGTTTAGCTTATTCTAAACGCTCAATAAATTGCACTTAGTCGCTTATTTATGGATCCATTATCCTATTACAAAAAGATGAAATAACTTTTTGCTCATCCATGGAAGCAGAATCGTCTGTACTATTATATCGAGGTCTCCCACAGAATGAAACACCGCCAGTCTGCTTCATCACAATAGCCCAACAACAACGTAATTTTATAAGCTCGCCGGTACGTTATCAGGTCAGCCGCGACTAATTCTTTGCTTTTCATTTTACAGCGGCTCCCAGCCATTAGACGTAATTGAGATACATGGCAGCATTTTTGCCTTATTACTAGGAAAATCGTATCTGTTTATATTTAGCTTGCCTCGCTATTGTCACAAAATACCGTCTTTGCATGGGCTCCTTCTGTGAACAATAATGTGCATTTCCTATGGCGATCTCGAGATATGTGCCTGAAACACTAAGAAATATGTTTTTTTAAATTTTTTATCTAAAAGGAGGAAGTTGTTTCCAGAGAAGAAATACAGGCACGCATCATGTTATGGGCAGCGATTGCATGCGGGTGCTTGCCGATAAAATGTACACTTTTGCTTGTTTCTATATTTTTATTGCAACTTCCTAATGTTTCCTTGTGTACACGCTCCATAAATTGCTCATTTTATATTTGAAAATTGCAATTTTGCAAAACAAAACTACCCTATTGTGTGACTGCTAGTTGTTTGCAATCTAAGCTTAACGTATCTCATTTCCAGTACATCTGTTGGAATACTTCTATCATTCACTCGTTTCAATGCGATTTTCAGCACTTAAAACATTTTCTATAATTTGGGGTCCTAATTAGTATTTTCCCTTTTATGGTGTAGGCATGTTTTCCCATTTTTTTAGCTTTTGTTTTCGTTATTGCCACGCTTTCTCTCTTTTTTCTTTTCTTACGCTAAATTCTATTCCGCAAACAAAATCATTTCTTCTTTCCGATATCAATGACTGCTGGTTTTATAAATTTTGGAAACTACGTATAATTTGCTTTATGTGCATTTGAATGTTAGCTTTAAATGTACACTTCTATTATATCAATCAACCCTTCAAATTGATTTATACGCAATTAAAGAGGGATTTCCATTTTTTAAAAATCCATAAACAAGAAGCAGGAGATTTTTCAAAAGGTACAAGGAAGCAGACGTACTCCTACCTATTTTTATAACTAAGAAATTCAAGAAAAAAGAATCATGCAGTAGTAAAAACATGAAGAATAAAGTTCCTCCAAATAAGATATACCAAAAGAGAAATATGTCAACACGTTCTCTTTTTTTGCAATAAGACTAGTATGAGAAAAACAAAGAAATATAAAGAAAACATATTCTAATTTCAAAAACGAAGTTGCTGGCTATTCAATTTCTTTGGAATACGAAGTTTTCAATGAGTATGTAGCAAACATGCAAAATACAATGAAATTTTATCAATTTCATCTCTAAAACTATTTTTTATTTTTTACTGAATGACTTTTACGTCTTCTCTCAGATAGAAGCTTAGAAATTGATAAAGAAAAATGACAATCCTAGATACAAAATGAAAAACAATGAAGTTCATAAAGAGTAAACACTAAAGAGTCAGAAAATGAAAAAAAATTTCATTTTATTTAGATCATCGGTTAAAGATTTAAAAACGATCGCATTTGCTTCTTTATACAAAATTTTCTACATTTATTTCAATTTCTGTATTCCATGTCATCAATCGAGGAATTTCTTTACAAAATGTACCAAATGTAATCATTCTCTGATAGCGTTCCATTTCATTATCAAAAAGAAAGAGAGGAATACCGCGTTCAAATTCCATATCCAATTCTCCATTTCTATCCATATAAACGGAATGTACATCCTCTGAGAAATTTCGATCAATACAAACCATCTGAACATAGCATAGAGAATCGGATTATGTAGAAGAGATACGTTTTGGAAACAAAAATGCATAGAAATGCGTTGAAAAGAGAAGGAAACAAATTCCCAGAAAGATATTAATGCGAAAAAAAATCCTTTATCCCACATCCTTCTACATAATCGGTGAATTTCTAAAACTTAAAAATAGCACGTATAGAGAGAGATTAAGCCATCACAATTGTCTTATTTTTTAATTGCGTTTCCTTCTTTCTTTTTGCTGTCTTCCTCTTTATTTCTTGATTCCATTTATTGAAAATCATTTTCTTCACTTTGTTTCATACATACGTTTCAATTTCCAACGTTTTCATACATTTCATCTTCTCATAAAATTCTCCTTATTCTTTCCAACACATCCTTCCCTCACTCGCTCTTCCTTATAATCTTTTTCTCTACAAAGAAGATCAACCAAACATTCATTCCCCCTCTCTCTCACTCCACTCGATACTTCCATTCTATTCATCCATACCATGGAACGATAAATGAGGAGAAAAACACCATTTCCAGCTCCACAAAACTTCGCATGCTCACGAATTTCAAAATCCCGTTGAGAGGAATCTCTCGAATGCTGTCGAGCAGGAAAGCAAAGAAGACTGCCACACTGCAAAAGAAAATATATAAATAAAAATAGAATACAAACCCAAAATAGGCATCTTATAAGCCTCTCTCTCTTGACAAAACTATAAACACATTCAACGTAGACCCTCAAAGTTCATATAGACTGCCTATACCTATCTTCAGATGGTTTTACAAGCTTCTTTCACCCCCTTAGATTTTAACATTTCTACATTTCAACTTATATACACTTTTATTATCATACATTTCCTAAACCTATTGATGAGACACATTTTACATCAAAAACTTCCCTACCTTTCAAATTCTATCCTTTCTATCTCTCTCCTTCTTTCTTTTTATTTCCTTTCACTTCCTTTCTATCTCTTCTCTCTCCCTCTTTCTTTCCCTCTCTCCTCCTCTCTCTCTCTCTCCTCCTCTCCTCTCTCTCTCCTCCCCTCTCCTCTTCTCTCTCTCCCTCCTCTTCTCTCTCCTCCTCTCTCTCTCCTCCCCTCTCCTCTTCTCTCTCTCCCTCCTCTTCTCTCTCCTCTCTCTCCCTCCTCTTCTCTCTCTCCCTCCTCTTCTCTCTCTCCCCTCTTCTCTCTCTCCCCTCCCCTCTCTCTTCTCTCTCTCCCCTCCCCTCTCTCTT
>JADAQX010000442.1:0-41451 GCA_015476325.1 Cardiosporidium cionae
GGAGGAGAGTAGGGGGGAGGGAACGAGAGTAGGGGATGGGAAAGAAGGAAAGGAGAGGGATGGGGAAAGAAGGAAAGGAGAGGGATGGGGAATGAAGGAAAGAAGAGGGGATGGGGAAAGAAGGAAAGAAGAGGGGATGGGGAAAGAAGGAAAGAAGAGGGGATGGGGAAAGAAGGAAAGAGCAAAGAGTACGCATGGTGGGAGAGGGAATGAAAATATAAAAAGTGAATAGAAATTGCATTGGACATGCGTTTGTTGTTCTATTTTAGGTTTTCAGATTTTTGTACGGATTGTTATGTCTTGAAACTATCAGTGAAGCATTCTTTATAATAATGAAGATCTGAAAAAAAAATAAAATGTTCAATAAAACTCTCTCCCTTCTTGAAGGACGAGAATGGCTTGTTTAAGAAAAGTAAACAATAAAATTTCGTTATTTTTTGAGATTCGTTCTTTCATTTCTTTCCTCGCCCTGTGCATTGGTCTACTATCCCTCCCTTACGAATCAAATGTATTTCAAAAAAAGAAAAGTTAAACTCATTGTAAGCATAACGAGAAATTTATGGGTTTAATCTCTTTTCCTCTTTGAGGAGAAGAAGCTTTTCCTACAGCCATGCGTTTAAGTAAGAAGAAAGTTAGTGATTCTCCCCCCCCTCCTTTTCCATTCTTACACTATCATAGGTTTTTTTCAACAAAAACGTTGTCACGGCTATAGAGTATTCTTTCCACCTTTCCTTCCTCTAATTTCATTGTATTCGCTTTTTTTTTCATCAACAGTACAAACTTCAAGAATTTTTCTCTTTTTTCAATGCTCATGGCCTTGTGGGATTCATAAAAATATGAAAGAAAAAAAAAAATCAAAATAAAGATCCACACGCTTTCTCTTCTCTCTTGCTGTATATACACTAGAGACACAGAATCATCCCTCAAAGGGAAGGAAGCTTTCTTATAGATCAGAATTATTTTTTTAAATAAAATTATAACTAAGAAAACATGGATATCCAACAAAGATATCACACACATGTCTGCCTGTTAGTGTTTCTATGAAGAAAAAAGGTTAAGTGTAGGAAATCTTTTCAAAGAGAGAGGCGAATATTTTCCTCTAATGGAAAATGTGAGTTTTGTGTGGATAGTTTCATCGTTTTGAAAGGCATAGAAAGCTATTAAAAAAAACTTCTACACGCACTGCTGCTGTAAATATAAAAAATAATCATTTTTATAATTATAGGAAGACTTCAAAATCCAAAATCGCCCATCTTAAGATATAGAAAAAGCTTTACTACGTCTATAGTAATAAAATCTATACAAAAAGTTTCATATTAATGAATAGAGAATCGTTTTTGATTCAACAAATAAGACATAAGAGGCTATATTTCTTTTCCAGAAATATAATCCACCAAACGACACTCGAAGTTGTATAAAAAACGGTGACAGGCCTCCAAAACAAGCACCTTCAAAGTGTATCCACGTCCACCTCTTCTTCTATAGCCACCTTATAAATGCAGGCTAAAAATAAACCACTTGTATCGCTGGCCGTTGGCGTGAAATACGCAGAACACACCGATCCACTCTTTATAGCCAATCCATGCCTTGAAAGTGAACGATCCTCCTCTAAGAGGGAAGGTAGAGCAGGCCAATAGGCCTGTGCTGTGGAGGATTCAAACGAAGTCGATAGAAACATGGAATCGTTTTTCGTGGAGTGAGACCCTTCTATAGGCGGTGCCGTTGGAGAGGCGCCGTCCTCTTCAGTAAAGCCAGAAGTTGAGACGGAATTAGAGCCACAAGAGGATAGAGAATGGAATGGGGTAGCCTCTTCAGTAAAGCCAGAAGTTGAGACGGAATTAGAGCCACAAGAGGATAGAGAATTGAATGGGGTAGCCTCTTCAATGAAGCCAGAAGTTGAGACGGAATTAGAGCCACAAGAGGATAGAGAATTGAATGGGGTAGCCTCTTCAGTAAAGCCAGAAGTTGAGACGGAATTAGAGCCACAAGAGGATAGAGAATTGAATGGGGTAGCCTCCGTGGAAGAGGTGGTGTGTGGTGCCTTTGCCGCCATCGAATATAGTGTTTGACGCGATACCTCTGCAGAGGGGGTCATCCTGGGGGATGGACGCAGACTACATGGAAGAGGATATAATAAGGCAGTCTTTGGGTAGCGTTGCAAGAGAGAAAGTACAATATCTTCATTTTGAGAGGTGCAAAAACTGCAGGTGGCATAGACCAAAAGACCACCGGCTTTGAGAAGTGAAAATCCATTCAAAATGAGAGCTTTTTGGAGATCTGGAAGCGTGGCCAGGTGCTCTGCATTGATAACACGCCGAAAAAAGGGGTTGGCTGCCCAGTGGGTATTCTTATATTTTTCAATATGCCGAAAGGATCCATCATGCGTACATTCAGCATCGACAAGGACCTTATCAAAGTGATAAGGAGGATGAGAAGGCCACAGGTGTGATGTGGTAGTAACTTTCCCTATTGTAGGCAATAGCTGGGATGATATACAAGGCTGACCATAGGCCAAGGCCGGTGGAGTTAGATCAGAGCCCTCCAAAGAGTGGGGAGTGGGGCGTATCGTTTGATCTGTTTCCGTAAACCCATACTTCGAAATTGAAGATAAAGCGATGGGAACGGGAAGGCAGGCACTATCCACAAGAGGATTGGTAAACGGATCCGTGTTCATCTTCATCCCTTGTTTTTTGCAGTTCGATAGTGACGGGTGAAGTGGAATCCTCTCAGGGGCAAGTGCAGCGGTAACAGAAGCCCCCCTATTATATGAATTCTGTGCATTGTGCCGCCGGCGCTTGTTGTTTCGATGAATATTCGCAGCGGTAGAGTAAAACAGAGTAAAGGGCTCGTCAGGACGACCAAAACGTGTACCGTCGTTTTGATATATATAAATAGGGCAAGCAGTATCAGGAGGAGTACTCCGTTTTACAGGAAAATACTTGCGACAAAGGGCTCTGCAAGTAGCAAGACGCATGGACGAAATGTCAACACCAACAATCACACCACGAGTTTGCGCAGATTTCGGTTGCTCTGTATGCAGCCTATGCAACTGATCAGCAATGAAACATAATTTTGCCCCAGGAGCACAGCATAAGTCCAACACAGTATCATTTCGTTGTAATTGTAGAGCGTAGACAGATGCCGCGCTAGCAGCGTCCATCCCGTATATCCAGCCCTTCTGGTAGGCGGAGGTTCCTCTTATTCGGCAGTTGGCTGGAAGAGAATAGAATGGCGGTTCTTCCTTCCCTAACCATGATACTGCTGCAGGATAATTCGAAGGCAGATGTAATTCATGCCGTAACGTATCAAGAATATCTTGTTTATCTCCGGTTGCAAGCGAAGAAAAGCGAAAATAGCGATGTGCTGCCGGGGCATTCTCACTTGTCTTTCCAACCACTGCGGCTCGCCCAGAACCTTCAGCTAGAGAATCACGCAAAAATTTAACAAGGAATGGCTGACAACCTGCACTCTCCAAATGGATCTCTTCGCCAGAAGGCATCTCCTCGAGAGATTGCATCATTTAAGGAATTGCCCAACAAGTGCCAGAATATATGAACTGGATTCTATTCAGTAAGGCTTTCAAGAGAGCCATTTAGAGAAACTACAACTAATTGGGCATCAATAGCGATTGAAGAGCGTAAAAAGCAGCTCAAATCGCTTATTGGAGCAAGTTTTAAGGCTCGTAGGCAACTCATGCGAAAAACTATTCTGTTTGCTCCAAAAAAAAATCGTATTCATTCGTATAGAAATTAAAATAGAGAGCCTATGCAATGCTTCACATTAGCAAGGATTAACAAAAAATTTCCGTTAACTGTGTATTCTGGTCGAAGTAGAACGCTCTAACCTGCAAATCTAAATCAAAAACACAAATTATTAGACTAGAGGTTCAAAAATAATAGAAAATAACATTTTTAACAAAAAATGAATATTGCACGCTTTACTCGCCCATATCAACGCACTGATAATAGCTTAGCAAACCGTTTCTGGCTACGCATCAGTATTGAATCACTCAAGAGCATTGCCTTGAGAAATTTTTTACATTTGCACAAATTGATATTGAAGCAATGTGTTTCCATGTAACTAGAAGGTGCAGCCAGATCAATCACACGAGCAAAAGTGCGTGTGTCGTTTCACAGACTTTTTCTACACTACATCAAGAGCAAATCTTAGAATAGCAGCCTCGAGTATGGCATAAGCTATAGAACCTTGCGGGGAGCATCACCGTTCAAATCGTTTCCTTCTACCGCAAGAAATTAACCGATATTCATATGTGAACTCTGCTGCGCGAGTGTCCTAGTGTCATACTAGTCGTGTTTTCTCAGTTTTGAACGAACGATTCCGGAGAGACTGTTCTCTTTCGACGAAATGCTTGTATTTATCTTTTCAGCAGCAAGGTTCAATGCAATCAAGTAGAGGACAGTATTAGGTAAACGACAAGTAAACATTTGCGTGTCTAGCTTTAAAATTGATGACAACCTTCTACCATGATGTTTCCAAACGGACTAGAATTAAGAGGGATTTTATTGAAGTGGTAAAAATTCCTTCGAGAAAAAATAATTGTTTGATGCAAAAACATGTTATAAAAATACAGTGTACAAAGAAAAAAATGTAGACTCGTCTTTTCTAAATATATGCCGGCCACAATGATGGAAATTGTAATCTTCTAATAGCAAAAACTTCTTGACATCTCATATGAAAGTACATGACAATATGAAATTTTCATTGCTTCTTCCCTAAAAAGTATAATTTCTAGCACATGAACTCTTAAGTATGGAATTAATTTTTGCGTCGATTTGTAATATTTTTCTTATATAACTACAAGCTCTATATTTCTCCAAATTGCTACTTAAATATACCTGACTTTTCTAGAGACGTAGACACTATTCATAAGGGCGTGATAAATGCATTATCTTAGGTATCGGTAGCTACAATTTTACGAAAATTTCACCGAGCTTGCATAAAGTACTATTTCCACTTGTACATATATAACATATACTCTATTTCTAGATTGCTTTAAAGCAGCACGTGAAGTTGTAATGCTAAAAATATAGTAGGCAAAAAAAATATTCAATTGAATTGTTGTTCTCTGCCAAAATATAGTAAAAAGTAAAGTTGATTGCCGTACACTCGAGAAAAGTAGAATCAATAATCTCAAAAAAAATGCGAAGAGAAGCCGTAAGCCATTTGTAGCAACAGTGTGGATAATAATATACGTAGCTATTGTACTAGAACTTCTCCATGCTTCCCGCATTTTCATTTTTTTAGCCAGAAATAGAGGCATGCTCTAACCTAATTTTTTTCGACCCTTTTCATAAGTGTTTCACATTCTGTATTTTGTTGATAGTGTCCGTTGTTTTTTTTACTGAATGTTTTAATGGCCACAGCTTCTGCTAAAAATATTGCTTGGCAAATAAAAAACAAAAAAGACATTTTTTGAAGTATTAAAACGGTAAAGCCATTTGAAGCGTTATTTGCTTTAAATTCCCACGCTTTTACATGACAATTTTTCATATTGCACTAAAAATTTCCCTTGAATATACGCCCGCAAATTCCCTCCAAAGCGTAAAAAAAAGGCTGTTGTACTAAGAAAATAAATAGCTTCAATTTAGTAAATAAATTGATAGATAGCAAGTGTTGTTTTGTTTCCTTTTTAATGAGAAAGCAATTAGAAGTGAATAGGCTTTTGAATTATAAACTTATATTTTGATACAAAGCAGTAATAAGAATCACGCTATTTATTTGCTAGCTGCTTAGATAACGTTGTTTGTGGTAGCCTTACTTTGAAAAAATGATAATCCCAATCTTTATTATTTGTCACATCAGTCTATTTCCTGTCTCAATGTAAAAATCTTTTGTAAAAGTTTTCAAAGAATTAAAGATGTTGAAAGACTTTTTGCGGTATTCTCGGGAAGCAATTAGATCTTAATTTTGTAGATTTGCTGTGAAATAGATAATGCAGAGGAACTTTAGAATGATTATTGCCCCGAGTTTTGGCAGGAATATGAATTATGCAATATCAAAGGAAATAAGCATTACCACAATTACAATGCCAGCAAAGGAATAGATAATGTTACTTTATTCAGCAGAATTAAGACTTATAAGACTATTTACTTTCCTGCGATACCATTGAAAGAATATTGAGTAAATTGTGTTGTTAAAAAAATTTGTATGCTTTTTATTTTGTATGTTGTGATGTATGGTATCAACATTTTTTACGAGTTTCTGAATAAAATTTTGAAGTTTCAGTAAATGACCTGTATGAGAATATAAGCGCTTAAAACCATTCTTTGTAGAATTGCTGTAATCTTTTACGGTCTGCGCATAAATTTAATGCACATATATAATTTGACGCAGCAAAAGAGAGCGAAATCAAACAACATAATGCAATTGCTCACCCTATTTTTAAGGCAAAGAAACAAAAACTGTAACTAAGTCACCATGATTTCGAAGCAACTTATTTTTACAACCCCCAAGATAAAATGATAGAATTGAAATTGATGTAATATAAGTATGCAGCAATTGCTGCCGCAAGCTATTGCTAGTGCTGAAATTTTTTTAATATCAGGCAAAGCTATCATGTGTGCTAGCAACGCTGACTTGTAAATACAATTTTGATCTCTTTTTCTATAATCAAAATTTACTGCTTCATCTTACCTAGGATGCTCAATTGTTATGCGCACCATTTACAAAATACTACTTCCCAAACGAAGTTATCTGCTGGAAAGTTTTTGATGACCGTGCATCCCTGAATATTGCTAAAGTACATTTTTGGTATAAATTCGGGGCTAGCTATGTAGAGATTAACTCCTGAAAGCGAGGAATTTAACAATTTCACACAAAATAATGACTTGCATTTTCGTAAACTTTTAGTTGCTGAGATGAGCTAACGCATATAAACTTCTATTGAGTGGGCATACAGAATTTAAGTTATTTAGAGCATTGCAAAATTCATTTTATTATTTTTAACTTTCCATTCTGAATTACGATCAATACTCAATATACAATATTTTGAAAGCGTTTTGGGGAAGATTTATGAAGCAAAGTATATTGAAAGGAAGGCTTATTTTTGCTTAAAATTTTTACACTTAAAAGTAAATATGATGTAATACAAAACGCACAATTTTAGAATGCAGTATCATGTGATGGGAAGAGTAACAGCTGATTACTAACAGCTGTTAAAAGCTCATCTTGTCTTTTTTGAATTTATAATTTATGAATAGGCTCGATATATCACATTTCCAGTGTTTATACTGTGTTTATTCTTACTTTGAAAACTAGCTGAAAAGATTTTCTCATTTTCTGGGTATTCTTTCTTGTGAAGAAATTAATATTTTGCTATTTCTTAGAATTAAGCACCATATTCCTATTCATTTATTTAGCAATTAATAGCATCTGGATCTGAATATATTAGTGACCACTTGGCTAAAAAAAGTCTACTATATGCTTAGTATTGTGCTTACCGTTACATTTTGGGAATGCTGTGACTATATTCAAAATGAATCAGAAAAAAAAAATTATTCTAAAAGTGGTTGATATTACAAGTGTTACCTCATTGAGCGTAATCAATACACTTTTACATTTGTTACAATTTATAAAAATATTATAATCATAATTAATGCAACAAATAAAAATGAAAAAGTAATGCTCAATGTTATTGCCAATATTTTTTCCGGTAAATTTCTAGTAGTGCACCTTCATTCCTGCAACCAAGACCAAGTTTTTGCAATATTAAAGCATTACGAATAGCAATGGCTTGTTAAATATTGAAGTTGTTTATTTAGCCTTTAACAAATGCTCGCAGTTTCTAGTTATACCAGCAATTTTTCTAAGTATTTTCATTTTTTCTAAGAGCCTAACATATGTAGCTGTGAACAAATAAAAAAAATTACCCTCATGATTCAGCGATAGTGGTGACATCCTTTTGAAAGACGTAAGTCAAAGACATTTTCTTATAATTTTATAGCAAAGACTCTGAAAATCTTTACTTATCATTTTTAAGCAGTGCTGTTGTGCAAATCCATTTGACAAGTGCTGCTCTAAAAAAAATTAAGAGTAAAGCACGCTAATTTTAAGAATCTTACCATTGCTTAGTATCTTCTAAACAATTTTAAAACACATATGTTACCTTTTCTTGTCTAATGCACCTTCTTGCGTTTAGGAGATGTGGGCTACAGTGGCTTCTCCAAGCTGTGTAAGCTGCAGCAAAGCACCGTCACAGCATGTTAACGGCAACGGGCAACAAATCAATTTGGATCCACGGCGGACAAAAGTGTTTGGCAGTCAAATACAATTATTTTCCTTTCTTTGGTCACGGCAGCACTTTGTCGTTGCGCTTTTATTTTTCCAGCTTTACTCACTATTACAGTTGCATTCTTACGCCGTAATGTTTGCCGAATCAAAGCGCAGCGGTAGCAACACTATCCTGCGACGGCGCATGGAAACAGCATCACACGGCCAAACTACACATCAGCTAGCACAAAATATGAAAACAGGGATTATGGCATCACATTCCGTAAGTTAAAAAAAAATTATTTACTATCGCCACAATTTTAGTAACTAATTGCTGTTTTTTATGTAATGCGGCAAACGTGATGATGATATTTGCCGTGGTTTTATACTTGCTTTTTTTAAGCAGACATTTTAAAATCATCTTATTTTATCGAGTAAGCAGAATAACTTTATAATTGGAATAAATGTTATATTTAATTTAGATATTAGGCGTGAGCAAAAACAATGCCAATTATCAAGCAAGCGATAAAGAATCACTTATTGAAGAAGCGCAGGATGCTAAGCAATATCCTGCTGTAAGTATGCCACCTTCTGTTCCTTTAGCATATCCTCCTCTTTCCGTCCCGCCTGTCAACCCTGTTCCTCTTCCGCCAATGCAGCCTGTAGTTGTTCCAATGAACAACCTTCCACCTACTATTCCGCCTGTGGTTACTCCAACAGACGTTGCTGCAGTTGTTGGTGTGGCACCCCCCGTGCCAGGTTTGCAAAATGTGGCGGTTGTGACACCGAACCCTCTACCCCTTGCCGCGTCTCCATCTCCTATTCCACCCCACGGAGGCCCTATTCAATACTATGGAGGTCCTACTCCACCCTCAGCTAGCACACCAAGTACAGAGGATGCCTCTCTAACTGTGAATTTATTTGGTTCAGAATTGACGCTCTCATCGAAGCAGGTATCCACTACTGATATTTTACTTTTTTTCTAAGCTTATGATTTTGATAAAATAATATCACTATTGTCAGAGATAAACTATCTAATGTTTTCTGAGAAGCCGTAGCAGAATCACTTTGACTATTTACCTACTTTCACCACTGTTATCCTTACCTGCTCAAATTTGCTTGTGTAAATTATTTAATCTGAAAATGAAGTGAAACTCTGAATGTGTTAATTTATATCAATCATGAGATTATCATAATGGTCTTGCCACTATAAAAAATCAAAGCGCTACAGAGACAACCAAATAAATTTGCATGCTTGCGGCAGGTACTTGACGTATCATTCTGTTTCGACAAATGTATTTGCTTACCATATTGGATCAGTTCTATCGTAATCTACGCCGGATATGCGGCGCTTACAGGGTTTGCATTCTACTGGACCTCATTATTATTTTCGAAGGTATGCAAAGATTCTACATTTCACTATTCCTTACGTGTAATTTGCGTGGGGCCACTATTATATTTTTTTTAATTTGTTGATAATGAATCTGTTTTGGAAAATGATTTTCAGAAAAACGCAATCGTAATAATTACATGCAAATATTTATTTCACCAGTGTAAATCAGATGTACTATCAAAAGTTTTTTCACCACGAATTTCTAGTGCTTAGCAGAAACAAATAAATATAATATAAAAAACCTTATTGTACTAGTAAGTTTGTTTATGCTGATTAAATCAGGGGATGCTTTCTCAAAGTTTTCTTAAAGGTGGTGGATACTGGCTTTTTGGTATGACATTCGCTGGTAAGATACTACGTTTTTAATTTCATATAATGCTATTTCTATTTGGATTCGCCTTTTTATTTTGTACCTTCTTCAAAGTGGTTATATATAGTTTTTTATATATTCTGTTTTATTTAGGAGCTATATTAGGAGCTCTAATCGGCGGGTTAGTTTCACAATGCATACCTGCCGGTATAACAATGTCTGCTGCGCTCATGACCCTATTCTATAGCGTAATACTTGTTGGAAAACGGTAAGTACACATTTGATTAAATCAATACAAAATATGGTTAGCCAAAAAGCTACGAAATTAATGTCAAAATATAAATTAATGTAAGTACTTGGGATAAATCAACTGTCAATCACTCGGATTATACAAAAAATTATCATTGTACATTAATTTATTTAGAGGGGCATGGAGTGGTGGATTTGGTGGATTTGGCGTTGGAGGGATGATAGGCATTCTGACTAATCTTGGAGCTTTAGCTATCACCCGTAAGTAGAGAACATCTTTATTTATCAAAGAAGTGCATACTTTAGCAAGTGTAGTAACGCGTGTTAAAAAACAAGTGCTAAATTAATGACGAATAAAACGGAAAATGCATTGTAACTTACATAAATCCACTAGTGTAAAAAATACCTTAAAAAATAAGATACATATCACTCTATCCAAAACATTGACTGTTCATCAGTGGGTTTGGCAATAGGATTGCTCTTTGGTATTATAGTTGGATTTTTCCCGATTGCAAGGCGATTAAAGTTAAATGAACGCTACATTCGAGGAGGGTTAGGCCAGGGTAGCAGGTACGATGTAAGAATTGGTGTTTTCTATCTCCTTCCTCTAGCAACCATAAAGAAAAGCAAAAAATTATCCCGCAGCATTTAGAAACAAAAACTATTAATAAAATAAGTGCAGTTTGATTAATCTACACTTTTTCTTGTGGTTTGAAAGGGCGCTCACTCCAAAGGAAGATTTTATGGATCCCAATACTTCAAAGCGGCGACATACAACCTCTGGTTCCACTAAAGAAACTGAGGGAGGAGTTGAACGTGCAGAAGAGCAACCAAAACCGCGCCGTGGCACATGGTAAGCAATCAGGAATCGTTTGCATAGAATTGCTGCCAAAAATCTTTTTAGCAAAGCTATGTATTTCTTTTCTGCTACTGCAATACATCTTGTATTAATTAATAGCATTTGAGCGAAGAAATGAGTGATATCCGAAAATTTTGAAAACTCAAAGTATTTCCCTGAGAGAACAGGAAACAATGTATTGACATCTATGGCCGCTTTATTCTGTAGGATTTTGCGGTTGCTCTAAGTAAATATCTTACATTGATTTAAACTACTTTGATAAAATGGTAAGTCGCACTTGTTTGGATGCACATAATTCTTAGGCAAAGCGATGAGGGAGTTGAATCAATCCGCGGCCGCACTGCTGCTAGAAGTGACTTTTCACCGAAAAAGGGAACAACCAGTGAAGATGCTATTTCATCTTCTTCATTGTCAGAAAAATATGTCACAACATCTTCCTAGTCTCGAATGCTACTGGCTTCATGCAGCAAGATAATACAATGGCATTGTTTTTTTATATACTAATTTTGTAACGCTCTACATGAAAATGCTTGCTGTTTTGAGCTTGAGAATCTCGCTTTAACCAGAAAGCCTGCTAATGTCAATTATTTAAAAAAAATATATAAGCAGGGTCAATTTTGAAAACATTTGTACGTGCTTTACAGATTTTAAACTGAAAAATATTGAAACTTATAATAGCTTGCTACAGTTTCAAAAAATAATTTATATTTTGCAGATTTCTTAAAGATATATTTAATTTACTGACCTTGGTAAGCATAGACCGTTGTACAATTAATAATTTCCAACTTATTTTGCCATACTTTTACACTGCTTTTTATCGATGAGCAGTTTGGTGAGCAGTTTGGAAACAACGAAAATTGGGCAATTATTATCTAATCAAAGTAGAGGGGGAAAAGTGATTCAAGCATAATAAAAATAGATAAGAAAGTTAATGTGAGCTTTTTGGAAACAACGAAAATTGGGCAATTATTATCTAATCAAAGTAGAGGGGGAAAAGTGATTCAAGCATAATAAAAATAGATAAGAAAGTTAATGTGAGCTTAAATAGAGTGCTGATGATATGCTCTTGAATTTGTGAAATAGATGCAGCTATCCTGTAACTACTCTAACAATACAATGTGGTTGAATTTATTCATGCACGCTCGTGATAAGTAAAGCTGCCGTATGATCCGAAATTCCTTGACGGTAGCGAGCAGCCCGTCGCTATTTACTTGCTTTTCGATATACAACAAAATAAAATAGCATTATTTCCGTCATGGCAAATGCATATTGAGCACTTTCATTTCAAGGTCTAATTGTGCATTGTAATAATTCAGGTGTTATCTTTCAGTTGCCTTAAATACCTTTCGATTTGCTTTGGGTGCATTTCATCGTAGGAAATCGCTACGAGTAATTTTTTGCATTACTGTCTATTGCATACCTATATATGTTCGTACCATCAAATATGTTGCTACTTTTTTTAATTATAAAGTATTTGTTCAGTACATAAAGTTTTATTAACCGGTATTTTGAGAGATTCAAGAAGGACTTTTTGATGAATATTCTGTACCTTTTGCAAGAGTAAGTCCAGCTTATGCAGATTACTAATGAAATGCGCGTATATTCTTAAAAATTTGATTTCTATCCAGCTGCACTCAGCATCTTTGTTAGAAATTTTGTGCCATAGAGCAAACAGTGCGGCAAAGAGAGAGGATTATAACCAAAGCAACCTTAGCATGCTGCTCACTCAAACATGTGCGAAATGGCAGCATGCTTAACGAGGTGCAATGCAGGGGAGTTTTGAAAGACTAAAACGTATGCAGAAGTGATTTCGTGGGAGCCATTTAACAAAATAGTGCTTTATTCAAAAGTATTCTACCGACAGATCTTCATATATTTTATTTTTTGCTGCTTTCAAACATGCCGTAATTTCGCAATTTCATGGAATTTCTTGAATGCTCACGGTAAAAAAATCCCAGTAAATGTGTTTCAACATCCAAAAACTGGAGAGCGTTTGTACACAGCCCTTAAGCAATCCTTGCTAAGACGACCTCAGCATTTGAACTTTTGGGAAGTAGCGATGAAGTGAAAGTTGCTTACTGCTGCATTGACAAAGACCTTTTTGACAACACTGCCGACAATTATCGTTGTTAGTGAATTAATTCATTGTGCTTTACGTTATCTAGAACCATTTGAATCACAGATGTTGGACTTGACCAATGTATGTTGAATTTACTGTATAAAAACAGATTAGGCTTTATCCTACGAGCGGAAATGGAACGTTTGTAGTGGAAAATTCCTATACTAGCACACTGCGTAAGGAGACCATTTTGAACAATACCACAACTTCATGTTTTAGATGCTACTTCATAAGTGGAGAGTTGGTGGCTTTTTCTCTGCAGTGCATTTTCTGAAAAGGAAGCCGTAAAATATGCAGACGGCTTCAAAATCTATTCGCTAACGTTTTATTATGTCTTTTCACTATGTAAAGGCTTTCGTTCCCCCTCCTTCGAAGGGGATTTTATATTTGTGGATAATAGCGGTCACCTTTATTTCGGCAGCATTTTCTTTCAACGAGGCATCATTTACACGAGCATCTCTCCTTTCTTCGAAATTAGTTTCTTACTGTAATTTTCCTCAAGGTGCTGCTTTCCGTTCGTTTGGTGATCGTCCCTTTTATGAACAATTTACTCGGTCTTATATCAAGAAACAGCCATGCCCACTACTTTCCGTAACTGCTTGCTCCTCAGAGCCTAATTGCTTACCCGCTGTGAAAGCAGATGTTATAGTAATTGGAGGCGGCCACAGCGGCTGTGAAGCTGCTGGCGCAGCCGCCCGCATGGGAGCTTTTACACTTCTAATTACCCAACGGAAAGACACAATTGGTTAGTTTTCATCCCACCGAAATGTCTCGTTTGTGCAGGATGAATTAATCATAATTCAACAATCTTACGTTTCGGCAGGCTATGCGTTGAATTTAATGCAGTTGCTTATCCATTTTTGAATTTGTTTGCGTTAAGTGTGGGTTCAAATATTGCAAACTCTTTTGAACGCATTTCAATTCATTTTATCGATCCCGCTTCGTTGGTTCCTTTCAACACTATAATTCTATACTGCATTTTCTGTTTTCCAGAGTGAATCGAGTTTGTTTGTACCTGCTAAGCAAAACAAAAGAAACATTTTGCCTATGCACCCTACTTCATCTTGTGCATCCTATTTTAAAAAGGAAATTTTGAAAACCATTTTGCACGGCCTTTTTGCTTAGATATAGATTTTTGTGCAACGTTTTGTACTATTTTTGTTTTTATGACGTCTTAGGTGAAATGTCCTGCAATCCATCAATTGGTGGGATTGGTAAGGGGCATCTTGTTAGAGAGATCGATGCTCTTGATGGTCTTATGGGGCGTGTTATCGATCAATCTGCTATACATTTTAGGGTTCTTAATCGGAAGAAAGGTTTAGCCGTGAGGGGTATACGTGCTCAGGCCGATAGAGATATATATAAGCAGACAATTTACAAGGAGCTCTGCAAGCTTCCTAACCTGAAGGTAGAGAGATACTGTGTGACAGGGAGGTGTATAAGTAGCCCTATCACAGCCTGGCAGTGTACCCACCCTTCTTGAAATTTGGGGAAAATATATAGGCTGTTCATTGGTTTTAGGTAATTGAAGCCTCGATAGAGAGTCTCTTGCTAGAAGATTCCTTTGAAGAAACGGAACAAGCTGAAGATTTACCTTTACAACTTCCCTTTCGAAAGAAAATGAAAGGTGTATGGACGAGTAGGGGTGAGCTCTATCTAGCCAACCGCATTGTCTTGACGACTGGAACTTTCTTAAGAGGACGATGTTGGCAAGGAAACAACGTGTGAGTACAAATACTCTATTATTTTTGAGTGATACCGTAGGATTCAAAAACTGGAAGAAAATAAGGATACTTTCTACATAATCATTCTTTGGAGATTTGGAAAATCGCTGCAATCTCTCCTGCTTAAAATGGAGAATTCTCCATTTCTATAACTGTTTTGGGTGCCTGTTCTTCCTCCTGTCATACTTTCTTTCATCATTGTGTAGCCTTTGTCTCTCTTTTATTTTGCGAGAAAATTGAGTGAGAGAGAGTATTCTTGTTTTGTTGTGGAGTACTATTTTTGCCTGCATTCTACAAAGATTTGCTTTTTCTGACTGATGTGTATGTACACTCTGCGCACTGATTCTTCTTAGCCTCTAAGTCCAATGTAGGAGTATCTCTTTGTTACCTTTGTTTGGCTATTATATGAAAACAGGATGGATTTAGAAGGCTTTCACTCTAGTGCGTGTGTATAAACGGAAGAAAGGAATTATTTTTACATTTTTTATTCATTTTTTAAGCGATCCCTACTGTTTTATTGTACATGCTGAAAAATTTTTGTGGATTTTTCTCAGTACATCTGCTGGACGATTCATGAGAAATTCTTCTTCGTTTGAACCTGCAGCAGAACAACTGGCTATGCAATTGAAAAAGCTCAATTTTCCTCTAGGAAGATTGAAAACCGGTAAAATCCATGCCAGTAGTATTAATTTGTATGACATCTTCAGTAAAAGGAATAACGTGGGGATATCGAAGTTTCCAACCATTATTTTTAAAAACAAAATTCGTATTGGGCTGTATGGAGGGTGTATTTGCTGAGGAATATTTTTAATGCGGATAGAAAAACAAAGAATTTCTCTATCATTTGAATCCTATGCTATGAAATGAAAATAGTATTTTTGTAAAAGTATTTACAAACTCTCCTTGGGTTCTGCTGCATTTAAAATAATAAAATCCACTCTTTTTTTTTTTTAAAGGCTTCTAAAAGAAAAGTTTTAGTAGTGCATATTTTTTCCATTTTATTAGGAAATCGTTTCACTTCCTCTAGTGTTTTGTATACAAATTTCCAGAGCATTGACTGTAATACTATCGAGAAAGAGGAATATCATGGATTTTCTTCCCGATTAGTGACATGTAGTCTAGTATTGAGTGAAATTGAATTTTGACCTTTAAAAAACACTAATGTTGACCGTTTATCTTGGTTTTCGCCTCAAATATATTTGAATTTTCAAACTATTTTTTATATAGGCACCCCCCCACGCTTGGACGGTCGTACGATTGACTGGAGACGCTTAACACCTCAAAACAGTGAAAATCCACCCACCTATTTCTCATTTCTAAGCCATCACTTAGGAAATAAAGATGAAAAGGAACTTATTTGTTGTTACAAAACTTACACAAATGCTGAGACCCATCGGTAGCATTTTATGGCTAATAAAAGTGACTCTGTTGTGCATCTTATGTTTGTGTAGTGTTACAACCTGTTGGAAGCTCTCATTTTTTTAACTTGTTTTTGGATGTTTTGTTTGATTGCATACATTATAGTCTACCTTATACAGAAGAAAGGGATGATTTTCAAGTTTTTTGCAATTTTTGGTGCTACTTTTTGTGTGGTAGAGGCCATTGTGTTTTTCTTTACCCTCATTTTACAGTTTTTGAATTAAAAAAAAAGAAGATATTTGAAAGACTTCTTTTGCATTTTGTTTTTGCTAGAGAGACGTGTTGTATTTTCTTCAGTGAACTTTCATTTTTATGTACTTGTTTTTTCTTGCTTCCATACCTCTTCTGTAGTGTGTAGGGAGGATGAAATACGGTAGGCTAGGTGTGTTTGATAACTTCCTGAGCAATCTCTTGTTCGTTTTTATCCATTGCATTGGTTTTTTTAAAAATTCTTTTTATTTTATAGGTTTGTCTATTTCTTCTTTTCCTGCTATACAAAAAATAGAGAGTAGAGATATCTTTTTATAATGAGAAGTAAAAGGAGTGATGAACCACATCAAGAACTACGCTTATTTTGTATTTTAGAGACTTACTTTTTTGACGAAAAATAAAAGGAATATTTGAATTATGGAGTGGTGGCTTATGCATCATTTTCCTGTTTATATTATATATTCAGGATAGTAGCAAAAAATTGCCATACCTTACCTGCCTTGGAGAGTGGAACAGGAAGAGGCGTTGGTCCTCGCTATTGTCCATCCCTACCAAGCAAAGTAAGGCTAATTTGATGGCTGGGAGGGTTTTCCTATATATATATTTTTTTTTTTTTAAAGTAGAAATTCTGAATCCATTTAATAGAATTGGACTATGGCTAAGTGGATAAGCATTTCTATAAGATAGTATTTTATCTAGTTAGTCATAGTTGTATCAAATGTAGGGTACGTCTGCCTCTGTTAACACATCCACCGCATTTTCTATACCTTGTTTACGCATTTCTCTGATTTCAATCCCCTATCAGATTGAACGCTTTCCAGACAAAGATCGCCATATTATTTGGTTGGAACCGGAAGGTTTAGTTTCAAATGTTATCTTTCCAAATGGCTTGAGTGGAGGTTTTCCTGTGGATATTCAAGTATGGACACTCAAACTGCTTTAAAAGGCACAAACGCATTCAAATTTTTGATAGAAATGCACGTATGTTTCGTAAACGAAGCAAAATTCGAAACTATTTAGTGTGGTAGACACGCCACACCTGCTCATAGTTTTTGATTGAAAAGCAATACTCCACTTCGAGTCTATTGATATGAGATGATATTGGAGGATGCATTGGAGGAGACATTTGTCGCTGCATCTCCTCCTCATTCTACGGGCGAGTTGTTCTTACTTTTACAAAGAAATGTGATACTGTTTTGCATGCTCTTTCTTTGCTATGCTATCCCCTTTTTTTTTAATACGGATATCCTTTTGCTTCTCTCTCTTGGATGTTTGTTGTTTTTTCTTTTCCTTTGCAACGTTGAGGTGGCTGGAAAGGAAAAGAAAAAAAATTTTGTTTTAGGATGCCATTCTGTAGCCTCCTTAAGCACTCGTAGCCTGCCCACTTTCCTTTACATCTTTCATCCTTTTCCTTCAAAATGGATGATTTATTTGTTCATTTGCAGGAGAGAATTATACACAGTATTGAAGGTCTTGAGCAGTGTGAAATTCTTCGTCCAGGGTTTGTTCCTCGTGAAATTTTTTCATAAAAGAGAAGCTAAGAGTAGACGGCGTGATCTTACGTAATTAATTCTTAGGCTATTCGTATCCATAAAAGCACTTCTATATGATAGTATTACTGTGATCACTTAAATATGGATTGTTTCATGAAAATGTGACAATATTTTTTTTTGGAAATGCCACTGTATGTACACTGCAGCCTTTTCTGTGGATTTTGGGTGCAAAGTACAATTTTACTTTTCTAAGTCCGGAATTGTCGAAAAATAAACTCTTTGCTATAGAATCCTGTGTTTATTTTATGCCTCTTGCAGATATGATGTAGAATATGATTTTGTAGATCCCCGATGTTTGTATCCTACGCTCGAAACAAGGCAAATTGAAGGCTTATTTTTTGCAGGCCAAATATGCGGCACAACGGGTGCGTCTACATGTATTCCCGTATTCTCTTTTACTTTGCAACTCTCACTGCATGGATAAATTCAATTTCAATATATCCTTCTTTGAGAGTCCATGCATGGGTTGTACTCCTTTTATTTGTAACCATCTCTTCCAGCTCACTGCTTCATGATAAAGTCTATCTGCGTACATTTTTTAAACGAATTTTCAGTTCTTGAATTATCATATTTCAATGTATTTTTGCTATAGGAGTCTCTAGTTGTAAAAAACTCTCTACATCATTTCTTGCCTATTTTACTAGGCTATGAAGAAGCTGCTGCAATGGGTATTGTAGCAGGCATAAATGCTGCATTGAATCGAGAGTCTACACCGAGGGACGAATCGCTAAAGAATTTGCCTTCCTCTTTTATAGTGCATCGAGATGAAGCTTACATGGGTGTCTTAATTGATGATTTAGTGACGAAAGGAACAAATGAGCCCTATAGAATGTTTACTTCTCGAGCTGAACATCGCTTAACTCTGAGGTGAGTCTGAGTTGAAATAAGTATACAAGCAGCGTATACCCTCTTTTTATCTATGAATTTTGCTTTTCTGTGTGAGAGGTCGTGGACAGGTTCTTCCTCTTTGGAGGATGTCCGATAGTAATGGAGAAAAAATTATAAATTTTCTAAATACCTATTGACTCGTCTCGTAGTATATTACTCTCTCTCAGTTTCCTTCGCCTTGTAGGAATGATAATGCAGATATTCGCTTGACTCGGAGAGGTCATGTGCTTGGAGTAGTCTCCCCACAGCGTTACTCTGCATTGGAACAACGTGAAAAGAAGATCCAATGGTCTTTAGAACGGCTGCGGTGAGTTCAGTGTACATTTCTCATGGATCAGCTAGACTATAAAGAGTTGTCTTGGTATTGATTTTGTAGTATCTGCTATTGCCTTGCACTATGAAATGCTATCATTTCTTATCATATATATGTATTTCCAGAAAATTTAAGTTACCCTTGTATAAGTGGGTACAGTGTGGACTTTTGAATTCGACGGACTTTGAAAGATCGCTTCAGCACACAAGGCAGCGTTCAGCCGCAGAAATTCTTTTTATGCCTAACATTTCTCTCTTCATACTCGAGAAATGTGTAGAAGATGTAGCAAAAACAGAGGAGAAAGGGTGTGATGAGAAGCAAATCTTCAATGTAAGTTATATAGTAAGATTTTAGTGAATTCGTGTACGTGTTTAACGCCTATACATTCATAAAAGTTTTTTCCTCTTCCATAACGTCTTTGTTTAGACGTATGAACTATTAAAATAGAAAAACTCTATTTGAGAGAGGGTGTCACACTCATCTTCGTTTATCGTGAATTCGTTTATTTGTTGTTTTAAGTTTACTGAACCCCATGTAGCTGAAACCGTTGAGGCTGAATGCAAATACAGTAAATACATTCAGCGACAAAAACGTGAGCTGCAACGCTGGCAGAAGAGCATGCACTTACTAATTCCTTCTGATATCAATTACTCAAGGTGCGTATAAATCTATGTTAATATTTTGCTGATGTCAAGGTTTGGAAACCAACGTTATAAAAATATCTATAAGAAATTTTTCTTGTACTTTTATTCATCTCTTCATTGTGTAGAGTAAAATGAAACTCTTCACTATCTCCTGCTGAATTTTATTTTTCATGTTGTGCTTTTTATGAAGGGAAATTTTCCCCTCATTTTCCGCTGAAGCGTTGCAGAAATTGGCGGCGCAACGCCCTAGAAGTATCTCTGAAGCAGCTAGGATTTCTGGAATAAATTCCCAGTCACTCTTTGATCTCTATAGTTATATTGCAAAAACTAATTCATGAATCAAAAGTACAATTCATTTTTGTTGTTTCTTTGTGGTTCGTTTAGCAAGTAAAGAAAAGAGTAGATGGTTTATTGCGGATTGTTGAGCAGCTACAGATTATTCTATAGCTATTAAATGTTTGCATTCCAGCAACTTTCTTACACGTTTGTGCTTTTTGTGAAGTTCGAAATACGAGTCTACATCTCCATCTCAGCGATGATATATGCTATTTATTTCATCGCATTTAGACAATAAAGTGAGTGGATAAATTGAGCATTCTCGTTTCTATATATTTTTCTTAACTTTACCAATCTTAAGCATACTTATCCATGCCTTACTCGAAATTGAAGGCGTTTGAGAAAAAATTTTAACACTGCAGATTTGCATTATCTACATTTTCAATTTTCTGTTCTTTCCTTTTTTTCATACTCGCCAAATTTATTAAGTTAATTGCAAAAGGTACTGACATTGCTGCCACTCACACAATTCTTTCAATACCAGACTATTCATTGATAAGTATACGTGCATTTTAATTTATTTCTGGAATCCTTAAATGTTTTCGCAGTTTTACTCGTTTCTCAAGTACACACTTTTGTAGTGGTGCATATTATCTCATGCGGATACACTTTGCATTGACAGAGAAAGAAGCTTTTAAAAAGTGATATTATGTTCTGTGCAAAAATGTTGTGTGAATCGCAATTCATTTACATGCCATCCTGAGAATTTATCATTTGGGGATAAATTTCTAAAAAGTTGAAAAATTATTGGCGCTTGCTTCTATCCATTTCTAAAGTAGTAAATTTTTAGAATGTATCACATTATTTTGAAGTAATTTTTTGTATTAGCTTGCGTAGCATAATAGGATGAGACAGTTACTGTTAACGACTTCACCTATTTGTTATGTTGTAAAGTTTTAAAATGTTTGCTTCAACCTTCCAGCACTTTCAAGCAAAACATGTTGGCTAGAGTTGACGTTTGTCTTGTAAATGTTTCAATCTCTGTGTGTTGTAAGGAAAAAAAGGAAAGTGAACATTTTAAGTAGCAGTAAATCAGGCTATTACGGCAGAGGATCGATTTGCATAGACTTTTTAGCTATAGAATTACAAATCATAGTTCTCCATTTTCAAATTGAGGCCGAATGATGAAAATGGACTTGAGTAGTACTACAATTATTTCTATGTAGCTGTTTTTCACGAAAACAGAAATAGCCAACAAGCAAGTTCGTTACTTACATTACAGATATCAAAATTAGTTTTGATTAGTGTCATAGTCTGCTTTATATCATAACCAAGAATTAATTGCACTAGGAAAGCTAAGAGATGAAGCGGGGTTACAAATTTTAAACTACCAAATATCTGCATTGAATCTTCTTAAATACCTTGGAGTAAAAAGTGTTATGGGGCAAACAGGTAATGCACTGTCAAAGCGAAGGATTGCGTCAATCCTACGAATTCAGCAGGAGTATTTACCAAGATCTTTTTTGTGAAATCACTCCAACAAATTATTTGTATATAAAACATTTTTCAGTATTATTTTCCCAGAATTATGCGTCAGCAAGATTAGGCCCATTAAAGCCGTTCAGCATCCGTTTTATGCCCAAACGTAGCGACTATTTGACAAGTCGCGGCGGCAATTGGGATAGTAAAATACAGAAAACTTCGTTTATTTCAAAAGATCTTTAGAAGTAATAATCTTCGACGACTTTAAAGAATACCTTTTACATTATTTTTCAAACATCTAAATTTTTTGAATAGAAATAATGCATGTCGCGCAACATTTGACACGCTTCATTATAGATAAAGCACTAAAAATTATTCAACGAAGGACTATTCTGCGCAGTGTGGTATCCTTTTCCACGCAAGGTATATGTGCAACTCTAAAATGCCTCATTGAGAGTCAATTTCCTGATCATGAAGGATCTTCTCCTTATTTTAGCTCTACTTGTAGTGCAAACCACATAGGTGATACTCTACAGAATGAACCAGCAAATTATTGGATCTGCGAGGAGGAACCAGCTGCGCCTGAAAGGGATAACTGGATGCGGGGTTGCATTCCCATCATTGAGTCACAACCAAAACAAAAACCAGCCACAGGCAGAGAATCTCCTTTTCCGCTGAGAAATATCTCCGAAGCCGAGAAAAAGAGGACAAAAGTTGCCACTATAAATTCACAATCACAGAGAGTTCGCATTCCAGTGAAAGAAATACCTGCATCTCGGCCAAAAAATATGCTGAAAATATCGAGGTATTTCTACAAAGCACCAAGCAACTTGAGCCTTTCCCATGTCTTTTACTAAATTAGCACAGACTAGAGTTTCTTCTTTTATTCATACGACTATTATCAACTTTCACCAAAGTAAATGTACATTGTTCAGTAACGTTACACATCGGTTGACTTCAACTACCAAGACGAATCCGTGGTAAGGCAAACTAAACTGGATTAAAGTGGTTTTTCCTCAGTAAAATCTACTTTCATAATATTCCATGCATCCGCTTCAAATAAGTTATCCCGATTTTCCTTTCATTAGTTCAAATGTTAGAATACATTCAATTATGAATGTGTTACCGCAATGATACAGGAGCATATGAAATATTTTTAAATAGCTTATTTCTGATTATGCTGTAGAGAAATTTAGTATTAAGTCAAAATTTTACATGTAATCGGTACTTTTTTTCCCAGTGCTGTAAGCCGTCAACCGATCAATATGCCACAAAACGTACAACGGCTCCCTACCCCAGTTACAAAGAGAGCGACAAGGCTGAAGCTCAAATAAAATGAAACTTCATATACGCCAGTGTGTTGAATTTTATGTATGATCGATTTAAACATTTTTTTGAAAAGCGTAAAGAAAGGAGTAAGCCGCACAACATTCAGATGCAATTCACCGAGATACTATATTTTATACCATTATCGATTGCTAAAAGTAAAAGAAAAATGGGATGATATTGTCTGCTTTTATCAAAGTTATTGAAGTCCAATTTACTTGAGAAAAAGCAGGGACACATTTCGTATTCTGACAGTACAGAAAGTAATTCCTTCAGATAATGCAGCATATCTTGTCATTATTTTTAAACAATGCACAGGAGATTACGTTGGCTGCCAAATCACTTTAACGCTAGAAAACAAGATTCCGTTAGTTGAGACATACTCACTTCATTGAAACAAATTTACGTCCCTACACACTTCCGCAAAACCAAATATTTCCAGATGGACTACTTATCAATCGTATGTCAATGAAAAAGAATACTGCGCTCTAAGAACCTGCAACAAGTCCGGTGCCGTTTCACAATAAATGTACATAAAATAGGAAGAAATCCTCAACTTACCATTTTTACAAAATACATCTGTTTCTAATTTCAAAAGTTGTAGAACATGAGTACCTTAAATGTGATCTACCAGCATACTGGTATAAAAAGTTGTTATTCATTTGCAGCAACAACAGTTACATTGAATGAAAGTGAAGGGAACGCACGCGCTATGATTATCTAGCGGAAGGTGTGTAACTGCAGTATTTACAAAGAAACTTCAAACTCAACACAGATATTATTTTAAAAAGTTAATGAAAACATTATTAACCAACCAATACATCAGAATTATATACGTTTGATATTCCGCAATTTTTCTCAAACGATTTATGATTTTGGAGATAAAAAAGTCAGTCAATACAGAGAATATTCTTCAGCGCATGTCCAAATATAACAATATTTCTGCACGTAGAGAATCATCTCATTTAATGGAAGAAATCAACTTGATAGCAAATGCGTAGAATATTTAACAACACATCCTTACAAATTTAAATGATTCCAACACAAGTTGATGTTTGAGAATGCAAAGGGCACATTAGAAATAGGCACTTTTCCAAAAAGTGGAGTAAAATAAATAATGCTATGATGGCTTCTCTACAGAAAATTACAGCAAAAGTAATGCAGCTACAAATCTTTCTGCTCAATCTACTAGCAAAATAATAAGTTACATTTAACAAAAGAAATTAAGAAAAATATGAGAAATCTTCTATTTATTTCAAAAAATGTAAAAAACTGCACATTTATTCTCTTGCAGCCATAGATAAGCTTCACTGTTGGACAGGAGCACTTTCATGATTGGAAACAAAATTGCCATGTCCACCAGGCCTACCGCCCCTCCCGCCACTACGACTTCCTTCGCGTCTCCTACCTCGGAAAGACCTAAAAATATTGCGATTAAGAACAGAAAAAACGATGCACTAAACAGAAACAATAAAACATGGTAATGTCAGGAAAAAAATAGCAGAAATCTATAAACAAAAACGAAGAGGTTTACAAAAAGCAATGTAGTATTTACCCTCGGCCTCCACGAGGGGCATCATTTTGCCAATTCCCGTTACTTTCTACGGGAGGATGCCCATCAAATTGTGGTTTATTACCCTTCCAACGTCGAGAATGAAAACCTGAGCCACGAGAACCTCGCCCGGAATTTCCCCGTCCTCTACCTCGCCCACGATAAAGCGTCCCATCTGATTGATGCATCAACAGAGCAAAGGATTCACAGCTAAATTGAAAAGATTTGAGAACACTACCAAGCAGACTTTTTCCGCCACAAAATAACCAGAAACATGTATTACGTGCTAAAAACAGCTGAAACATTACTCCAATGCTGTATCTATTTGTAAAATATTAAACATCACTTGGCTACTACATGCAAAGAGTATACAAAAAACATACTTTTAGATTGCTCAATTTCTTCTTCCGTAAATTCTGTCACAAGTGATTCATCCAAAGGGCTTTGATACCCGGGATCATTTTCGTCTAGTTTTTCTTTTGACAGCTTGATTTCGAGGAAACTGACAGTTCTTTCATGCTTGATTTCGTTCAATCCTTCTTCAATGGGTTCAAATACATCCATGATGACGGTCCAATCACATTTCGTAATTTGATGTATTCCCTTGAACTTACGCTTGATGGTTTCAGCAAGAGAAATAGCTCGACCAATGGCATTTCCTGTCGCTTTTATAGTAAGAGAAGTACGCTTCTGCTCTTCAAATAGACGAATCGCATAATTCAAGTAATTTGCAATTCTTCCATCTGACATTATACGTATTTCATCTGGCTGGATAGGTTCCTTTACACGGGGAACCTTCCGATACTTCTCCATGCTTACCTGAAAAAATTTAATAAATGAAATTGTGATTAATACTGTGGAACAAGAAAATAGGCGGGAAGAGCTTTTTTGAGTGAAGTAACCTTCATAGCAATAAGATAATGTTTGCTCACCGCGGTTTCTTGATTTTGCATCCTTTTTTAATCATGAGGCACACTTTATCTAAAAAAGGGACACATAAAAGAATTTACCAGAGATATTATAAATCAAGTAATGCTACGTTCAAATTTTTTTATTAGAAAAGTGATACTCGTATACATACAATCTTTGAGAGATTTATCATGGCAAGCGAAATATTGAAAAATATTTCGTTTGGAAATTTCTACACTCAAGAACGAAAAATGCTAGAACCATGAAGACAGATACTATGCAATCGCATCGTTAAAAGGAATGGTCACATACTCAGCTTCATAACATAAAATTTACATGGTAGACGATAAAACACGATAAGCCTAATCACCGTTAATCTTTAACTTAGAAGCAAATTAAAAATTTTTAACATAAGTAGATGTTTCACTTTGCGCGAAAAGTGCTGAGGAAAAACAGTTTTCAGGGTACTGGTATATTTCCATAAAGATCAAAAGCTTCAATCGAACCCATTAAAATTGCTTCACATTTGGATCCTTTGGTTGAGTATATCAAAAATACAATTTTAAAATTTCAAACGGATTACGTACTCTTTTGGATGTTTCTTTGCTTTCTTCAGGATAGGTTTAAGCAAGAGAAATGTGGTTCATCAGTGCTGCTCGAGAGAAATCATATTACATATCAAAAACTTGAACTCATCACTGCACAGCCTTTCAATTACTGCATGAAGAAACAGGAGATGACCGAATATTTTCAAACAATTATTTTGACATTCCTATTTTAATTCTCAAGGTAACAAGTAAAAAAATATTAACGATGCTGATTACAATTTCAAAGAAGGTACAGCATTTTCGGGAAACAATGATATCGACCAGCATTTGGAGGAAATACAAATCAACTCTAGTGCGATATAACTATCGCCCGTAAAAATCAGGGTAATTGATAACAAAGGTTCATTACTTCTTCTATATGCTTCAAATACACTCCCTCTCAACGCTAGAAACCTTACATTTCATGTATCAATGCATAATATTGATTTTGTACGAGTGATTTTGCACGAGCGCATAGGCAACGCACTATATCACGCATTGAATCGTACCCGTACCGTGCAGACGCTGAAGAAGGACAAACGAGGGAAGGTAAAGAGTAAATAAGACTCAGTGGGAAAGTTTAAAGGTGGCAACTTGGAGCGAGAAATCACTTCGGATAAGATGGATGAGAAGTTAACAGGAGTGTCACCATTTCCGTCACATCTTCAGCGGTTTACGAAGAGATGTACTTTTCTCGATGCATAACTAAGCGTTAAATTTGCATCCAGTAGTCAGGTGATTGCAACGCAAAATTTTTAGTAGTTGTCGCTTGTGCACAGGGAAAGCAGAGCACGCACGACATTCTAATAAACTTTTCAGAAACTCGGGGGCACACACGGCTTGCTCTCCCCGAAGTAGTGAAAACCTCTTAAGAATATGTTTTAGTGTTACAGACTACTTGTAACAATTAGATTATTGTGATGGGTCCACTACGCATGTAACTATTCTAACATCCCAGCAGATTCGGCAATCTCATAAAAATCATCATGACACTACTACTACTTTTACATGAAATAAATTGTTCATGCAAGAAAACAGAAAACTAACTGCCGTATACCTCTTTGGTGACAGATATCCTATGCCTTTTCAATGATTCCTTTTATTTATAATCTTTTATCAACTCAATGCTATACAAAAATTGGGTTTTACCTTTTCAATACTCCTTGTGTTTATACAGTTTCAAAGCTGAAGGATATTTAAGCGATTTTCTTGCTGGAGGTATATTTTTTCTCAATTTATCCTTTCCTAACTACGTGTTATCGTTTTCAATCATTTGATGCATGAGCACACAAGGTCCCCTTTTCTTTGCATCGCTGAAAAAATTGCAATAAAGTGGCGCTGGAAATGCTGTTAACTCAAAACGTTCTTCCTTGCAAGAGTACTTCACTTATTGTTTGGATGTATTCGCAGTCAATGCAAGCTAGGTACTTGTGATTTCTATAAATCCAAACTTGTAGAATTTAAACTGTTGGGGATAAAAATTTCACTGCTTCATTTATTCAAATCATAGGTTTGATAGTAGTTTGGGGGAATAATTGATCTTGCTTATTCCACTTTTTCCATGATATTCTTTCTACGAAAATATATTTCATCGTTGGATAACATCAATTTTTTCATTGACCTGTTTCTATTTCTTTCGAAACAACAATATTTATATGTGTAAATCTCTGTAAAAATGTCAGCTATTCTGCAATTTGCAAGACTTACAGACTCGCATTTTTAAAAAGTATCTTGGGCGCAACTTAAAACGGATAGTATGTTACTGTAGTCCAAAAATCTGATAGTTCTTGTCATGGAATTAACGATTTATCTTGTGGAATAGCATGATATCCAACGGAATAAAAAATAAAAACTTCAGGCACGTATGTAAAAATTTTTCATCATTACTTGTACTAGCAGGTGCAAACTTTGAGCTCATGGTGAATTCAACTTTCGCCTTCTATATTTAAGTTGATATATGTATTCTTCACTTTTCTGATACAAACTAGTGTTTGTAATTATACAAAAATCATTTTCATGTATAGATATACTAACCTGAGCGGTACATGTCTGCATTTTCCGATAGCGATTTTCCATTCGTTAGGGTGTCCGACATGAGAAGGACGTTGCATAGATGCATTCGATTTAGCAAACTTTATAAACCCAAATTCCTTAGCCTGGCAAGCCTTCTTAATAAGTAGATTGTATCAATTATGTACTAGCGGAAACCTTAAACTGGAGAAAAGGGAATTTTTCTGAGTTTCGTTTTCCTCTTGGGAACTCAAAATGACTATGATGTAGCACTCATGCGCACTTGTAGATGATGTAAACTCACATATTACCCTACCAGCATTACCGGTATGCAAGTATATTCTCCCGCTCTTTAGATTCGTCTCGGAAAGTTGCAAAAAATGAATTGGCAATACTTACAGTTCATAAGCAATTAAAAGTATCCATACAACAGGAAAATATATAGAATCATAAATTCAATCGATAATGGATGATTTCTCGACTATATCAGGATATTTTTCTCTTTTCAATACGAATTCAAGGTCGCCTTGTGATAATTCGATTAATTTAATGCCATAGCATGATTAGTGTTTTTGTCCTAGTCAAAATAGGGTATTTCAGCGATTTAACCTGTCATTTTCCAAATCAAAATTGTGCACGTATTTGAATGCTTGAAAATACGTTCCAACCCATGAACTTTTTTCGTGAATCTAACAAGAATTACAGTTTTAACAGAAAGTGCATCTATGTCGTTTAGCCACATTTTAGTATCTTCGTATGTTCTGTGCTTACAGAAGTAAGTCATTTCTCTTTTGTCCGTCCGTTTGTATCATCATTCTAACTTTAGGGTGAGGGAATTATATGCTATATAGTTTGCAGGTTCATTCAAGGTTTTCCATACGACAATCATTTCATATGAACAAATAACCTTGCATTGCTTATCAAAAGAAAAAAAATTGAACTTTTGTATCATTTCTCTTTAACTAAAGTTGCATAAAATTCTAAACTAGTTCATAATAAGCAACATGTTTAAAAGGAAAAAACAAGGATGGAGCTAATAGAGATTTCACATGGAGATGAGTACATGTCATTCCTTTGACATAAGCAAGCAAAACTTCGTATAGTTCCTTTGCTTGCTAGTACAGCACTTCTTACTTACACTACATCACTTTATCAAACATCAAATTATTCTACTACTTCTAGATGTTGAATATGCCTAAGCAGCAATCATTGGTATTGCTAAACCTTTCTGTACATCTCACGGAAGGCAAAACCTAATCATGCCTGGACCGTCCAAAATTTTGGGGATTTCTTAACGCATGTTGCTAAAAGCAGCTTCAAATAGCATTTTTTTTCATGCGATTAATATGGATCTGGATAGCATTCATTATATTTACGAGGGATTCAATCAAATCTACAACCAATATAATTTGGCAATGTTTTCGAAGTGATTTAAGAAAAAAGATGAGTGATGAAAATCTCGTAAGCCTGTCTTTAATGCAAGCATAATCATATTGTAGCAAACATTTTTTACAGTGCAATTAATTCCACGTATTTTTTTTTTACAGAGTATTTTGCTGAATGCTATGTACCAATTTCTCGCCTTTTTATTTGCTATCTCGTTTAACCACAGCACACCGCTGCTACTAACAATTGAGTTTATCCGATGTAATTTGAACTCATTTTCTAGCTTGTTCATGCTTTTACCATTCAAGCGCAGCTTCTGTATTTTTATTTGTGAAGTATGATTCCTTGAGATAAGTTATGCAGTCCATGATTTCCCGTTTTTTTATTAATAAGTAAATGTGATGCTAATATTGAAAGCAAAACGAGGATTTAATGTAAACATTAAGCTAGCTCTCTAGGTTTGTCAGTGTAATTGATTTTTTCTTATCCTGCTTGAAACTCGTAACTACAATAAGACGAGATACTGGAAATTCCAGAAGCTAGCTGTTGAACAAAGAAATACTCTTCTCGTTTTTGAGAATAATATTAACCTATTGTGTAGCAAAGTTTCTTAATTTAGAGGGTAATTTACTTTCAAGACAATCATAATTCCGAAATAAATTTACAATAATAAATGATTAATGCACAGTTTTCGTACAGGTTTACACTAGAAAGAAGCAGTTACAGATTTGGGTTTTTAGGTATTTGTGAACAAAACCCAACGAAAAAAAATGAGTAAAAATAGATAGACCTATAATTTTATCCCTTTCATTCTGTAACTTTATTCTAACATTGAAGTAAATGAAGAATGGCTTATATTCTTTACATGACTTTCTTGGATCCCGCGTACTTCTAAGTATACAATTTAGGGAATACTATAGCTGAGGAGCAATTTCGTAACAGTAGCCACTACACGTTCGAATTAGAAAAATAGAAGCATTAACAAGATAGCTCTGCATATCCACCCATTTCAAACCAACTCGTTTCTACGATGACGAGTAAAAGCCTGCAAGTACATAGAGCTACGTAAATCTAATACCAATTTCACAAACAACGCAATCCATTCCACTAGGATTATTTTGTCATACTAAAATTATTCCTTGTTCTGTACACCTAAATTTGCGACATTCGTTCAGATACCATTGATATAAGTAATAGATTTTCATTCAAAATCACAAACGTGTTGGCTGTCATTTCATCTGCGGCAGTAAAGATACTCCAAGAATGCAACATCTACCTAACTTTAACGATCTTCATACAAAAGGCATTCATACTTGGACGTACCATTATTTCGATGTGTATGTTTTTAATCCTTTTTCTTTATACTGTTACGAGATACAAACAACGCATTAAACGCCGAATAATTATCTTAGTACATACCAGCTGCTTTTCGATAACAAAATAAGTATAATGAGCATCCTAATTTCATTTGTTCGATCCCAAATATTTTGACAACTGGATTAGGAAAACAATGCAATCTACAATTGTGCATCTACAAACCAAATTCCACGCAAGCAGCTTCTGTGTCAATTTCACAACCCTAAAATTATTTCTATTTTGTTGATTAAATTAGGAGTGAAAATTTTTAAAATTTAATGTGCACCCACCAACATTCCGACATAGAGCTGCAATATTTCCTAAAAGACTCGATTGGAAACGAAAAGAATAAAAGAACTGAACAAAATGCAATGTCATATTAAATTTCAAGACCCAAAATGTGATTTTTAAGCAAGCATCGTTCATGCAGCATTTTACCTAATTTTTCTAACAAATTCCAAATACACCTAACAAACTCATCAGACATACGCATTTGCACTACTTACCAAGATGTTGCTTAAAAGACACGTAACGCAGCAGTATAAAACATTTTCACATATCAGCTTTACAACCCAGTAACAAAACAAAAAGAACAAAATATCAGAAATAAAAATTCTAAAATAGAGCAGGCAAATTAGGAAAGGTAGAAATTTAAATAGCTACAAAACAAAGAAAATACAATTAAAAAACTACATGCAAATGAAATATCAATATGAGAAGATATTAAAATTAAGGCAGCATTGGCAAAAAAATTCTATCATAAATGAGTAAGATAATAAGCTTTTTTTCATTAACAAACACATAAAAAGAAGCAGAGCGCACAAATAAAACATGTCCTACAGCGAAGCTTGGCAATAATCAAGAGTTTAGTACACTAAACGAGTTAAAAAATAGTATTGCTTAAAAAACAAAAACACGAACAAAGATATCTGACGCCAGGGTAGCAAGATGCAATAACAAAAATAGTCTAATGAAATACAAATAACTTTATATACAAAGAATTCATCGAAATAAATTAAAAGATATATGAAAATAAAAAGATCAACCCACTCATAAACAGTACAAGAAATAAAGAAAAAACTTGCGCTGCTTTGCATTCGCTTGTAAACATCTTTTTGATAGCCATCCTTTAAAAAATATATAGAAAGCAGTGCAAACTTTATCTCAAAAAAGTGAGAATGAGAAAACCGCAACTATTTTTTTTGCCATCATGCACATCTATTAATCACTCCTTGCTTCAGCTTAAAAAAGAGCAAACAACTAAACAATAGCATGCCACAGGCAGGGTAGTTTACGACAAAAGAACATAAAATACGATTCGCTAATGAAGAACAATTACAAAAATCACGCAACGGTTTCCCTTTCTGTATTGTGGTTATATTAGTTGAGAAAACGAAACAGCCACACTAGCAGCCAAAATCAAGCGCTCTAAAATCACGAATTTATAAAGCAAATCTACCTGAAAGAAAGTACCTTTCATATCCTTTACTAGAGAGTAGAAAGATTTTAATAAAAAAAATACAATACGAGAAAAACCAAAAATCATAAATTCAGCAAAAAATTATTACTACCGTTTTTTTCCATGATGATTGCGATTTTTCTGCCCATAAAACCTAGTATTTTATGGACAGAATAGGAAACAAAAAAAGGCAACACCAAACCTTCTTCCTAAAGATAGACCAGAAAAATAAAAATATGTAACGTAGGAGCTATAACTACCTACATTAACCGATAGAAATTACAGTAGCTAGTATTTGAAGCTGCTACAAGGAGCTGTAAAGAATACTAAATAACATTTAGGCAGAACAATATGATACCCACGTGATAAGAGAAACACAAAACATATATTAAGAAGACGCATGAATACGAATTTCAATTAGCAATTTTTCCATGCGGTGAAACAAATAAAAATAACAAAAATATAATCCTCGATCACTAGCAAAAGTGACAGCAAAATAAGTACTACGATCGATCGAAAAGCAGCTCCTGCATTGCTTGGGATAGGGATGTATCACGATTTGAAGAATTTTCACAAAACTGAGGACTGGAACCCGCATTCGAACGGGGAGCAGGTGACGCCATCGAGTTCATATTATAGGGTGATCTATTTTGGGGCTCATTGGATCCATTGCATGAACGAGTAAGTAGATGCTCATCGTTAGAATTGTTAGCAATGTTGCCTGCCATATAAACAATACTCTTATCAAAGAATTCACCCACAGCTGCGTTCATCGCCAAGGTAGGATAGTGAGGAGTTCCCGAGTGTGATGCCTCCATTTTCTCAGAATATAGGTTAGAGTCTCCAGTGATTTTTAATCCAGCTTGACATTGTGGAAACCACATACCAAAACGACAATCTTTGTAACTAGCTTCCGCTGCATCTCCCACAGTGGACACAGTACTACTATTTGGAGTACGTGTACTCTCAGAACTCCCTTCATTATAAAAGTTATTCAATGGTTCGCCTTCGATGCCACCGAAATTTAGAGAATGATAATTCCCGAAAGATTTGACAGATGAATCTGAAGCATCTTCCTTTACAGAAAGGGAGTTTTGCTCGTTGCAGATGGCAGCACATCCTCGATCGCCAGGTAGCATATCCACACACGACGGAGCTAAAAATTCATGATATGAGACTGGTGGACGAGAAGGTCTTGCAGATAACTCACAGAAAGATTCTGGCAAACCAGAAATTGTGTTGCGAGGCTCAATATGAATTTTATTACTAGAATAAGCTGGTGTGACGCTATCTGTCTCTAATTTCCTAGGATCATAACTGCGATGGTTCCATATTTCAGAAAACGAATTAAAAGAATTCATAGTTGAAACAGATTGAGAATTAGGATAGGAAGGAGGAACACTAAAAGCAATTGATTCGAATGGCGAGTATTGCGCATATTTTCCTTCCATATCCATTCCTGCAGAGCCATTCTCACAACTGGAGGAACGTGCACCCACGCTCGATTCAGTATAAGGATAAGATTGCATCAAACCATATTTGGGTACAGAGGCATCATTTGAGATATTGACAGATTGTCTCAAATCTTCCGGATTAGGCTGATTCATCCAGTCAGACAAATTTCTTGCGGCTTGAGAATTATTCAACCAATCGGATAGACAAAATTTTATCGATTCGGATTTCATTCTTGACTCTGGATTATAGGAATGATATTCCGAATGATCCAAATTGCTTCTTTTCATTTGCTCGAGAACAAGCGCTGAAACATCACCTTCAGGGATTTTTTCAGGAAATTTCCCATCACGCCTCATAAGGTATGAAAGAGCACACGCCTTCATCTCACTACTCGACAACGCTTGCCCCGTTCTATTTGAGCTATTGAGAAGCGAGTCATTTTTTCCACCAGCAACAGGTCCAATGGAATGACTAAAGCTATCCTTTACACCTTTGCGTCTAAATCCTGGAGCATGTTCCATAGTTTCAAATGCACTGCTGCGTGAAATTTCAGCAGCGTAGGCTCCACTACATCCAAGGGAATGCGTTGAAGGTCCCTCAAGGGCCAGAGAAGACAAATTCAATTGCCGATCAGAATTTAATACAAACTCGTCGAAACGATTGACGGTACTACTTGCTGCCGTCGAGATATTTTCTGAATAGTGAGAACCCACCTCCATTTTTTTTCGATCTGTCTTGAAAAGTTTTTTCGGAGCATGCTGCAATTCATGCTCGCCATGCTAAAAAAAAGCCACATACAAATAAAATAAGTTCTCAAGAAGAAAAAAGATGCAAAAAGGGACAAAATAACATTCCTACGAATAGAATCTCATAGATAACGCACCGCATGACGACACTGATCCCCAACATTACAATAACCCTTGGTATATCTCATGCACATTGCCGTCTTATACAGATCTCTGTGAGGCATCACACACACACAATCAAACTGTGAGCGAATGAACATGAATTTTACAGGCACTGGTGAAACAATGAAATAAAGTCACGCCGCCTAATTACATAACATTTTTACAGAAAAAACAAAGCATTCAACCCTAATTACTCTTTCTACCGTGTATGTCGCAGCTCCTTCATCTTGTGTGCAAACGTGCATGTGCTGTCGTCACAAGTTCCCTTCTAGAACGAATCAAACAATGCAGCAAATACATAAATGCACCCTTGTCATGTAAATTGAAAAGGTAGTTCGTTTAGGTTCTCAGTCCCAAAGAATAACGATTATAGGATATAGAAAAAACCACCGTTTACAGGCAAATCCAATGTTTTATAGCACTATACATCAAAACTCGCTTACCAAACGAACGTTGGGGCAAATACTGGTTTTTGCTAGATTGGGGGCTGCACGTAATTCATCTTGGCTGTGAGCAAACAAACACTCTTCCCCACGATCACATCGATTTTTGTAATACCAAGGACAAATTTTTGTCTGCAAAATCATAACAAAACAAATGCATAAAAAGCGAAATACTATGCTTTGCTTAAGCTTTCACACTCTACGAATTGGTTTATCGATTGTCGCCTTTTACAATTTCCTATAAAGCAACACCTACCTACCAACTCTATGAAAAACTGTGCTAGACAAAATATCAAACGCTCAGAAACTTCTATAGAAAAACAGACACACCTTAAGTTAGAATTGGCTAGATGAAAAAATTCATGAGAAATTAGAGAAAGCATGTTAAAAATAAATGCCCTGATTTCCCATGGGAAGCAATCCTCTTCCTAAATAGCACCCAGCCTATCCAATTATGATGCTACAAATGTATACTTTCCGATCTTTTATGAGAATCTGACAAAAATTATTACTTCTAAGCACTCCCTCCAAACTCTTGGACCAACAAAAAATACATATTCATTTTCAAGACGGATTACCTTATAAAAAGGCCTTTTCCGATTAGCGCAAGGTGGTGCCATCTTGTCTTAAACAATAAAACAAATTTTCACTTCACGCAATACTTACAGATACTGACAACCAAAGCAATCTCCCCTAACAAGACTATTGTTTCTAGTGAACAATCACACGGAGGTGAACGCGCGTCAAATATTGAAATAAAATAAAAATCCCAAAAACAACAATCTGCGCTGCACAGCCAGGGTATAATTCAAATTATCCAACGCAAAGACATTCCTATGAAAAAAAATCTGCACCTTAGCCGTACACTATGAAGCATGTACGTGTTGCTATAATCAATGCCCTACAGATCAACAAAAAGATGCAACAACCTAACAGAAAAAGGAGGCAGCACGTTACAAGCAAATCTGCCTTCTAAAGTTGCGAACAGTGAATAGATCCATTGTAGAGCAATAGGGCGATATCAATAAAATAAGAAAAACACTCCAGGAAGCATATTAGACATTAGATTAAAGAAACAAGCACGGTCAGACGGTGACTATCAAGTTATTTCTGACTTAAATCTTTCCAGCAGGTACGATTAAACGCAAAAATATTGCAGTCAAGCAAGAAAGAAAGAGAGAAGGTACATGCTACGCGATAACCACCAGCATGAATTTCTAACACAACCACAGATAAATGCTAAATGCAGAATATCCCTCTAAAAAATAAAGGTGCTACAGATTAAACGTAGCCTTTTTCAACGTGTTCATAAAAATGATACACCAATGAGAAGATCTTCAAGTAAGCACGCAACAATAACAAAGAAACGCTCTTGGCGCCACAAATATATTCAAAACAATTTCTTTCCTAACGAAATTGCGTTCAACATGAGCAGAAGAAAACAATCCAATCCGGCTAAAAATTCAATAAGCGCGCGTAATAAAAAGAGCAGAAAGAAGCAAATTCAAATCGCTTTACAAGATAAAGCGGGCTCATTGCAAGAGTAGAAAAAGTCCACTAAAGAAAAGGGTAAAACTAACAGAAAAACATGAACTAAAAGAGGTTCACAGAAAACATGAATGTAAAGGTTCATAGAAAAATAAAACGAAAGCTGCAGAGTTGACAAAGCAAGTGCGGGGGAGCGAGCTAAAGAAGAAAGCACGAAAATAATTGTGCATACGAAGGAGGGGTGAGCAGCTGAGCAACGGGACGACAACAAGATTAACCCGGCGTGATTCATCTATTTGAGATATTCGAATCGAGTTGTTCTACCCAGAAGATTCCGCAGAAGGATTCCCCCTTCAACTAGGCTGCTTTGGCTTTAGGAAGAATTAATTGCAAGCGGTGAGCCTCTGAATAACGAACTGAAATGATGACTCTTTATCGCTCGCTGTAAAATACTTATTGTGAATGTTGCTTGTAACAAAGTAAAACTGACTTCTAAATAAAATTGACAACCAAAGTGCAGAATATTCGATATTTATTGCTCTGCCGCGATATTCTCTTTCTCTCTCTCTAGATACGTATCGCGTGAGAAGATATATTCCTGCAAAAGGCAAATATATTGACTGCTACAAATCAACGACAGATTGCTTAATATGAACACCACAATTCAACAATTTAGGAATTTCATTTGCAATAGCTATAAGAAACAATTACTCTGTGTAACAATGGTGCTAATTAGGGTACAAATTGCTTATTTTGTTTATAACGTTTTTGTTATGCTCATTTTCCTTGATCGCATTCCACTTCAAAGTTAATTTGAAGGATAACAAATTTCACCGTAGTGTAATATTTAGCTCCCGCGACCGATAGTAGCATTAACGTAGCAAGCCTGCATTCCATTAACCCATCTTAACAGCTAGACCATAAACTCATTACATTTAGCGATTTCCCTCAAGGTTAGATTAGAGTAGGACATAGGAATGCTTAGGTTAAGTTAAGTTGTACCTTTCGATACTTTTTATATTGTGTAAATGATAGTTAGAACCGTAAAATAGATTTTTATCCTTTCTTGTAACAGTGGTAACGCGCTGTTGTGAAAAACCCACCTTATTTGTCATCTGGCCAATTATTTTATTTTTATTATTTATTGTTCCCTTTATCGTAAAATTACATTTTTAGTACATAGTTATTTTGCCTAAACTAATTAAGCCAACAACTCGCAGTTTTCCCCTAAAGGTATCACAGGATACATAAATCGGTGTAATATCATCGAGCCGCGCAGCATTGCAGCAATCGAAATAGAGCAGTTTCGATGTTACCGCATTCAAGATGCACTTATTTTTATACCTTTGAGGAGAATAGAGAAGTAATAGCGTAGAGTTTCAGATTATTCAATTCGTTCTTTTCTTGTAGCGTAGATGAATGAAGGCCTATTTTCGTTACTTATTTCCGCAAACAGTAATTAATAGAGTAGAGTAAGTTTTATGTTTCATTGTACGAAATTAGAGAAAACGCCCTCCTTACTAACTAAGTAGAGCAAACTATTTAACACCCTACCCTATAAAAGAACTATAATCAGCCGAAGTCTAAAACACGACTGGTAGAACGTGATTAATTCTGGTAAGGACGTCTTTAGTTTTCTTTACGAATGGGAAGTTTAGAGTAAGTTGACCTCTTCCTAAAACAGCTACAACCCAAGTACTTTCTTAACACATAAAAGAGTTGATAAAATAACTAGCCGGCATCGAGCAACATCGATTGGCAAAACGTGACTAATTATCTTGCTATATTTCAGTGGCTTTAATAGTCACTACTGGCAGTACTTCAATTGCTAGCCAACAAAACTACCATCTGTTGTGCGAACATTCGTCCTTATTGAAATAAAATCTTTGCGTGTTCCAGCCAAAGCATGACGCTGGTAATAACTTTTTATATATCAGGATATACAAATCACTCAAAGAGCATGTTAGGTTGACCGAATTCACGTCCTAATGTATGCTTTGCTTTTATCGAAAAAATGTCATTTTGTGGATGCAGCTATCTTGTAGCCATAAAGCACGTTTGCCACTGGGGCGCAAAAAGACACTATCCAAAGAATAAACTGCATGCGCCAATTAGGGTCATGATGAGCAGGAGCACTTCCTATATATAAGGTTACTTTTACTTAATAAACAAAAAGAAAGCAAAATAATATTTAAATTATGATTTTATGTAGAATCATATGATGCCCATGATGAATGTAGACGGAATAAAAAGGCTTAATGAACTTCTCAGCGATGGCCCTTTAGTAAAAGTTTGCTAACCGACTCGAATAGGTTAGGGATAGCATTCTTACTGCTTTATCTGCTCCCTCTACTCTTTGATATGAAAACATATTGGTGTGGTGTCTTTGCTTCCCTCGTACACGTCAGTTTCTATGATTATGCGGCAACATTTTTTGCAGCTCGAATCATATATGGAAAGTGCATACTGCACCACTTTAGTGATGCTTATTTCTTTGTTCCTTTATGCCACACGAGTGCATTGAAATACTGTAGCATAGCCTTCTCGAATAAATGAGCTACACACTTTCTTGTAATTTTTCAAGCCAGCTCGTAATGTTTTGTCCTCTCGATTGCTGAAAATAAAGCGTATATGGCGAACAGAGTTATAGAATGATTCACTTTGTATTTTTTCTTGCTCCAATAAAAGGAATTAATTAAACTTTGATAAACGTGTGGACTGTAGCATGGAAACATAGCACCTGCATCTTCGAATGAGGCTTTCCGTTTCTGACGCAACCTTATCCTGCAATGGAACAAAAAAGCACAATTTCTAGAGAAAGTAATCAAAGCCGCACTAATTCACTCGATTGATAAGTAAATTAACTCAACAGAAATACAAAATATTACAATAGTGGAATAATGAAGGAAGGAAATGTTTTGGTAATGCTACATTTGTAAAACACAACACATTGCGTGTATAGTTTTCCTGTTTGCAATGCTACTTTACTGTATTAGATAAAAAATTTATTTATGCATCGCTTTGCAAGAATTCACTTTGAGCATGCCTAGACACGTTAGTTGACCGTTTTGTCAATCAAGTTCTTTTTTGGCCGTATATTTTAGCCATTACAGCAACATAGCTTGAACCTAAATTAAATTAGAAATGCTGCGCATACTGAATCTCGAAATGTGCTGATCAAATTTGAAGTAATTTTCAACACATTAGTCTAATGTGCTTGAATGTTTTTGTTACAATTTCCTATAAACATAGTGTAAGCACGGAAATACAATTTATTACTGTTATATCTCCTTGCAGAATGTAAACGTGGCTTTATTTGCGTATGTTAATTCGAGTAATTGAAACCCAAAACACTAAATGCGAGAAGACTATTCTAATTGTAAACAGAAAACGAGAAAACTATTCCAAAGAAATAAAGCATAGAAGATAAATAAATGGCAACTTACCTAATGGATGGAGAGATAGTAATTCGTTAGTCCTTGAAGAGTTAATCATTGCATTCGTAAATAGCAAGGACTTTTAAGACGACATTGCAGTTATTATTGATACCTCTCGTTGGTCCTTCCTTACGTACTAGTGTCGTAGGTGCTTGAAAAAAAGATGTTACTTGTGCTCAATGACCATGAAGAAGAATTGATAAATGGTGGCAGAATTTTTAAACCGGTTCTGTAACGATAGAATGAACACGCAGAGATCACGAAATGAAAAGAAGCATTCCTAGTCTGTAAGTATGACATGGCAAGAAAAGTTCGCTGCAAGAATGAACAAATAAAGGCGCATGAGAAGCAATGAAAGTATGAATTGCGCTCATTAACTTGAGGGTGTACATGTAAATAGCACTCTAAGTAATGTTTCAACATTAATTCACAAAGGCCGAAAAACAATGTTTCAACGAGTAGGCAAGAAAAACAGGTAAAGCGCAATTTTGTTCGTTGCTAGTAATCAAATCAGAAGTGAGTTCATATTGAGATACCGCTTCATTTTACTTCATAATTGCTTGGGTTTTATTTTATTTCACGGACGTAGCCTCGGCCTTTTGCAAAATATGTCGATTTTATTTGTCATGATCATTTATTGCACTTGATATACCTTGGATTCCTTGAATGTAGAATAAAATATAATGGAAACCAATGTAGTTGTAATCCGGCAGCAGCCCATGACCTGATTTGCCAATCATAACATAAGTAAAGGATCTCTGCTAGTTAATTTGATGAGGGCGTATTTATTGAATAATTTTGCCTTGGCCTATATTGTTACTTCCTCTAAAGAGTGTATAGCGTAGGTTCTCGTCATTCGCTAATTACTGCTCTCCGAGCTGACGAAGAGCAATTGAGTTAATTTTATTGCCAACTCTTCCATTCATTTCCTCAGTCCCCTTGCACGTATTCTTTAACACATGTTACTCCCCTTGAGTACCAAAATGAGGTAAGGCATATAACTAATGTCTATTGCTATGATTATTCATCACGCGTAAATCAATCCGAGGAAGGAAACAGAAACTTCTTCCCCGTGTATCGCAACTACACTACGAATTGCACCTGCACCTGCTCTCGCAGTTATATTCCACTACCATAAAATATGGAGCTCTCTCTTCTTGCCTACACACTGCGAAAATTACTGCATGCTAAGAAATATAAACATCTCAACAGGTCTCTAAAACAATTACTCTTCAAATCAACCGTATGACAGAAGGGGAACTTAACAAAAATTTCGACTTCAACTTTTCCTCTGTGAATGTGATGTTTTCCGTGAGTTGCTCGAATTAGAATTAGTCACATTCTGCCAGTCGTAGACTTCGGCTGATATAGTTCTTTTATGCTGTAAGGTGTTGAATAGATTGATTCTACTTAGTTGGTAAGGAGGGTATTGTTGCTAATTCGTATAATGAAGCATAAAACTTATTC